>BMAO01018334.1:0-128626 GCA_019973975.1 Trichonephila clavata | reverse complement strand
TGTCCTTGTACCGCTATATTTCACATCGCAATATCAGGGGTATAATTTGTGACTTTCAGTTTGACACGATTCCAAGCATTCAGTTGTTAAACAATTTCTTTGTGGACTCGAAATATTTTTCATACGAGAAAAGATTTTTTCCCCTTAGATATGTAAAACCGAAAAGCGGAAATCAAATTTCTCTCATGCAGTTTTCTTCCTTCAAGCAATAAATCTCTCCAGCAATGACATTCAATAATTTACAAAATAACTTTAAATTTATCTTTAGAGTTAGTTATCTTTCAGGTTTTTTCGTAATTCTGTAAATGTCCATAGGGCCATAAGTTAGAAAATAACATATTAGAAATTAGAGCTTTACAGGTATAGTTTTTGTTTTACAAACTTTTTTGTTTACAAACTATTTTGTTTTTGTTTTACAAACTATAGGTTTTTGTTTGCCTTTACAAACTTTAAATGCGTTTTTATGAAACTTATTATTTTGAAGATGTAGGCATTTTCCTTACCTTAGGCTTTTTTTCTATTCAAGATAGGATTTTGATATTTTTTGTGGATACTCCCAAACGTACGTTCTATAAAAGTGAGTATAGATTTATTGGTCTGAGATCTCCCGTTATTTTTTTTTTTAAAGTCAACATTTTAAAAAATTTCGTGTTTTTTCCAGGTTTAGCTAGAAAAATAATTATTAAAAATCAACAAGGGAACAGATTTTCAAATCCATACTAACTTTTGTTCGCTATAATCTATGAAACATAAATCACTTAAAACGACTAAAAAATTTTGAAAATTGAGCATTTTTATGTTTGAAAATCTTTAAATATTCTTAATTTTTTTAAGATTGTAAAGTAATGGCTGATTAAACTGACTTTTTGCATTCAGAATCAACTTAATAATCTGAATATAAAACAGAAAATATTTTTACTGCTACTGTCTCAAATTTTTTTTTTGAAAAAGTGTCTCAGCTTTAAAATATATATATATATATATATATATAATATATATATATATATATATATATATAAATTAGTGGAGGATAAAAATTCTATTTTACTCTCACACGGTATGTTTCTCACAACAATAAAAACAGTAATAGGACTCATTAAATTGTAGTTATATTTTACAATGGAGCTGGATTAATTCTTTTTTGAGAATTCTATTAACTTGCATTTGAAGAGTTAGAAAAGACATTTCTATTAAGGAGACAACAAAAATTAGCATCATCATTTTGCTATGTTTTCTTGTTATTCCATGTTGTTTCACTGTTATTTAGATCTTCGAATGTTTGCACAGTAGGTTTTGTATTAAAAAACAATGCTTAAAATATTGATAAGTTCTTGTTTGTTTATACTGTGAAAACTTAATTAAGTGCTATTTTCAGGGGGAAAAGAAAACAAAGAAAGGAAGAAACTAAATTATTTTTGTTGGGAAAAAATAAATTGCTATCATTTGAATACTTGAACTGAACTCAATTAGTGACAATATCTATATTTAGATGGAATTAAGTGAATAGGGGTTTTGAGATTGTACATATTTTTAATGAGCTGGAATATATTTCCACCCATTCCTTGTTGTAACTTGTGTTGTATTGTAGCAAAATCTAATATTTTACAGAATATAGAACAAAAGAAATAATTAACATTATAAATTTCCTCTATTGTTTCTTTATGTCTAGATCAGAATTGTTTTGGTAATGACTTGACTGAAATGATGGCTTGGTTCCCTTCTTTAAAAATAATATTCAAATATGCTTAGTAATTATTCCTTCTAATTTATATTAAACCGTGTAAACAATTTATCAAATATTTTAAAATATTTAAAAAATATCCTCTTTAAATTTTTAATTAAATTATTCTATTTATAAAGGAAACGGCATGCGAACAATTTAATGCGCATATGATATATTTAGCATCAATATAGCTAAGTTTGTGTGTGATAAGCTATATTTTCAATATGTTCATAAAATTAAATTATTGATATTATTTATATATAATGTATTCCATTCCATAACTGAACAAAATTTGGTAAAAATTATTGTCAAACAAATTATAAATAATTAAGTTTCTCATATAAGCTAAAAATAAACATTTAAATACTTTGCCAGGAAAAAATATTTTACTAATAATTTAGGATTTCTCTCGCCATGCCACCTTCTATAATCTGATCACACACATACACTCCACTTTATTTTTTTTTTATTAGCACTTTAATTAAATGTAGTGATTGCTGAGTCCTATAAATATACTTTAGTTTTTTTATAATATGTTAATTTTTATATGTATAATGTCTAGCTTTATTTCTTGATTACTGACTCAATTCAAAACTTTCTGAATGGAGACATTTCATATTGAATAAAGGAATAGTTTTAATCGAAAAGTTTTGAGAACTATTTAATGCCATTGTTGCTTGTAATGCCACCTGTCTGACGGTGTCAGATCGAGGCCTATGAAATTTACCGCGGGAAAGAGCTTTGGATTTACATCTGTCGTTAGCCTTAGCTTTGAGCACCATACAAGTGATAGTACGATTTAGCGCGGTTCTGCCCCAATTTTGAGTGAGAACACCTTGGAGTTGTCAGGGGCTCCCCATCTCTCTTCTCCATCAACAAAACTCACGAGAGAACTTGCGACGGCTATTTAGAGCACCCCCCCCCCCATGCCACAAAGGCACTATACATGTACAAACATCTATGCCGTCTTTGGGATTCAAACCCAGACCCAACAACAGAGCGGTCAGCGTTACTAACCACTCCACCAGATGGACGGTATAATTATTACGAACAAATTTAATAAGATACTTGATAAGATCTTGAGTTAGAGAGTATTTTTCCATACTTATCGCAAATTTCAAGCTCTCGCGAATTAAATCAGCTGTAAATATCTGAATTTTACCTTTGTAATTATTGATTTTTGATGTGTAACATCTTTCCTCTCTCTCAGTTGCTGGATATTTGTAGGAGTGATTTCGTGAAAAGGGACGGAAATGTGTAACAGGAAGTCGGGAAAGCGCGTGCTATTTGATTTGACCAATCAGCGCGCTTGGTGGTGTCTCATCGCTACCCTTGCATCGGGGTATGTGACCGCGGTGGCCAAGTGGTCTAGGCATCGGATCATGGCTAGCGTGTCATGAGTTCGATCACAGTACCACTAAAGATCCGACGTGTAGGGGAGCGATGCACGTTAAATCTGTCGAGAGCTCAAACGTCCTCCCGTTGGTGTGGTAGTTAGGAGAGGGGGGTGCCAGCTCAGGTGTCGTCCATGGTTCAAAATTACGCCACTCACTCTGCATCGGGGTATACAACTCAAGCCGCAAGCGTTTTTTATATTGTTAAATTTAGCATTTTAAAATATTTGAATTCAAAAGCTCGGTTTCGCGTTTTCTTGACTCTAAATCCACTTTTCAAATACCACCAAATTTTGTCAGTCTTCATCCAGGATAAACTTGCGATTCTTGCTCTCAATTGGCTCAGGGCTCGTTGTGTATGAAATCTGAGGATACATTTATATGTGTTAACTATATTATATAATAATTATATTTATGCTAAACGTCTGACAAAATTCATCATTCTTAAAAAAAATATGAGAAATATGGAATTATTCAAACAAAAATTTTAGTGCGTGTCTTTTTCACACTTTGAGGTTCATTCTTGTCGCTGTCAATATAATATTTTTAATAGTGATTAAAAAATTTTTCTCGATTAAAAAAACTAATTGATTACACGTGTAGTTTTGATTTTCTCAAATATTTCTATTATTTAAACGTATACCAAGCTAATTAAATTTTCATCATTTTGTGATAATTATTTTTGTTAAAAAAATTTCAGTACTCCTTGTGTTAATTAAATAAAATTTTCATTAAAGACAATTATTCGATAGAAAATTATTTCCAATCATACCCGATTCATTTTTTTTTTTCAGGATTTAAATTACTATTGCGTATTTACCACGATAACATGTCAGATGTTACACATCATATGCGACTACTGTAAGGCTCGTTTCTTTTCTTTTTTTTAAAAAAAAAATATCATGAACTATCATAAATTAGATCAAATCCCCAGATCGATCACGAGATTTTTTAGGAATTCCGCGTAAAAAAATTCTTTTTTAAATTCGCGCACCGTGTTATTTTAAAATCGTGTAAAAAATGAGTTGAGTGTATATATACTTTTATCAAAATAAAATTATAAGCTTTAAGTGCTCTTTTTTAAAAATTTCATACTTAGATTTCAAAAGAAATTTAAGCAATTGAATTGGAGCCATTTTATAACGTGAATTTAGTTGATTTTGTCATAACTTAAACCTATTAGTAACAAGCTGTTGAAATTTTATCCTTACCTCAAAAACGATTCAAAATAATTAAGATAAAAGCAATGCAAAACGCTCTCACAAATAATATACGTTCGAGTAAAAAGTTTATTTATACTACGTGGCAACCATCTGGATACAATGAGCGTATTTTCGGAAACTTTTAAAAACAAATGATCTTTTTCTGTTATCCGAGAATAATGCAAACATTAAACATTTAGTCAATGTTTTATCAAAACAAATCGAAAAAGGAGAAGTATTTTGAATGATTCTGCGATCCAGGTTTTGTTGTTGATTGAGTTCCAGAGAAAAATTCTTTCATTCCTTAATAGTTCTAAATTGCAGCAAATAGAAGGAAATGGCTATCAGCAGCAACCTAGTGGGAATCATACAACCTGCTGCGTTAATAGGGACTTGCTGAGCGCGCTTCTATAATCAGAAACTGCATCAAACAGAATGATCTATTTTTCTAAAGTATGCTACGGTTTTAGAAAATCTAATAGAGATGTTAGCTTCTAGATTGATTAAGAAAGAGGTAGATTGCATATCATTAAGAATATAAATTTACTTTTAGGGAGTTATCTGACAAGATGGTTATAATTCGAAATAAATTTTTACGAGAACAGTTTTAGAGATGTTTCTATAATTCTTACTACAATTAACAAATTTAAGATTAAAAAATTATCGTAAAATCTGGCGTTTAACGTGCACCTCGACTTCAAAGCGGCATTTTTTAATTTTTAGATATGTTCGCCGTATAACATGCACACCCCTTTTTAACACGCTTTTATAAGTTTCACATGTATGTAACGGAATCTTGGAACTCGATTTTTGCCCACTTTAAAAGGTCAGATTAATTCGAAATTTTGCACACTTGTCAAGGACCGATGACAATACAATAATTCCATAATTTTGTTCCATTGTCCTTCTCCATTTTTTTCTGGATATATTTTCATGTACCATCTTACATGTGAATTAAGATACCCTTTTTGTGTTTAGTAATTTTTTATACTCGATAACACATATCTTATGGAATCAAAACCTGTTTTGGTAACTTCTGGATAATTAACTATGGTTATAGTAAGCGAAAAGTTAACTATGGCCTACCTTGAGATTTATGTGGCTCATCTCAGATTTTAAAACAATGTTATAGAAATGTTCAGTTTCAGTGTTAAAAAAAAACCATTTGATAATGTGTTTCATTATTTGCATTCCTCATGTTGGTATGGAGTGAAAGTTTGGAGAGTTGAGTGCCAGGTTAGCTGTCGTCCTCGTCATTTGAACCAGGTTAAAAATTAAGTGATTTGTTCCCAATAGCTCTCGTGTTGTACCAGAGAGCGACGTTAATAAAAAAATTAAAATCCATTTCTTCATATGTGAAAATTTCTACAGAAATTTGAAAGTTTTTGGCAAATGGAATTCGTAGCTGTAAGAATTTATATTGAAAATAATTTAGAAGTTTTTACATGTACAAATAATGCCCGGATAAATATGCTTAAAATTACTAAAATGCGCTCGTTTGTGATATTTAAGCTAAAATATTGAAAAAGCAACAAATATAGAAAATCGCAGTTTCATTAAACGCGTTAAAAAACTTGCATAATACACTATATTTTTGTCTTAATTATGATTTAATAATAAATTATGCATAAGCCTGCCCCCCTCCAACAAAAATTGTTGCCATCTTCTAAATAATTTTATTTATCACTAGGTAAGGTAATTAGAAAAACTTAGCCTCTCCACTGAGCTTTATAGTGGTTCATATTTAATATTACAGTAAAAATATTAAAAAATAATTTTCAATAATTTGAAAATTTATTATTTAAATTTCTATTTTGCTGTTAGTTTTTGAATGAATTTTCAATTGATACTTTTTGTGAAACTTTCGCAATAGGATATATTTCAAAGGTTTGAAAAAATATTCATAATGTACTTGATATAGTTTCTACCCATTTATATTTATCCCTATTTAGTTCAGTATACGAGTTTGGTTTGGTTTTGAAAAACAAAGAGACTTCTATTAATAAAGAATTGAATAAAATATGCTTTATTTCATCTAAACAGTATTTCTTTCGATGATTATGAACGTAAAAATTGCACATTTTCATTATGGGGAAAAATCAAAAAACTTTGTCATCAATTTATATAATGATGAACATAGATTACTTATTACAAAAAAAAAAGATTGTATATTTTTCAAAAAAAAAATAATAATAATAATAATAATAACATTTAAAATTAAAGTTTTTTTTGAAAGATATGTAATTTTTATTTTTTCAATACTTAAGGTATCCAATATTATCCTAAAATTATGAATTTTGCCAAAAATTTATGATTTTTTTAATTTTATTTTATAGGCCATCTTATTAGCATAAAAAAATAACAAGTTTATTATTTTCCGTTCACTAGAACAAAAACTACAAGTGTTTCAGTAAAAGTAGATGCTTTACTTTAAGCAAGATGTCATACTTTAAAATGCATTTTACTCAAAATGTGTGTGTGTGTGTGTTTTTTGAAAATGCTGAAACGGGGCCAACGATTGCTAAAACAATATTGAAAATAATTGATAATTGTGCATGCTCTGTATATAGTAGATAATGTGCATGCTCTGTATAATAGTAGAAGTGTTTTAACCTTCAGATTTATCAATCACTGTTTTATTACAAAATTTACAGTCCCTTATGTGAATATAATCACTGTTTTTTTTAAGCATTTTCATATAATAACTAAGATAAAGTGCTCTAGTTTTTGTAAAAATTAAAATATCTCTTATCCTGAACATCATTTCAAAAATGAATAACGTAGCAGCACATCAGAATTGAAAAATTGAAAATTTGTTCGTTAACTTTTGGTACAGAATGGGACACCTTTAAGCTATTTTTTGTCAATTTTTGTCCATTTTTTCCCATTTTAGTAATAATAATTCCTTTTTCTTTCTTCTTAATTTTAGCATATTTTTCTTAAAACGTACTAAACAAATCTAAAAACAACAAAAATATCTCCATATCTCCATTTGCTTAAAAAAATTGTCGCAAGATGTTTTGGATACCTTTATATGATACACTTAATATAAAAAATGTTGTTGTTACATATGGTTTTATTGGAAGGATAAGTCCAAATATATATAAAACAGCTCAAGTATCATACAAAAACATTGATAAATAATAAAAAAGAACAAACATTTAAAATAATAACCAGGACAAATTAACTTAGGAACAAAAGAAAAAGTTAAAAATTTAAACAATAAGAAAAGGATCGTAAGAGATGTAATCTTTACAATGCATTCTAGTATAGTTTGCTTATCTCACCACGTTTTTAAGTACCTTTATCCAATTCTGTGCTTTATCCAATACTCTGCATTTATGATGCCCAAATTGTAAATTTGGCATATATTAAATAGAAGGATGCCTATTTTATTTAGATATAATCATGGCCTGTTTCCATTCTGAAGTTCGTCAAAGCCCCTTTATGGGGCTTTTGGCAAAAAATCTTCCAAGTGTCTTGAATGTTAGTCCAGGATTTGCGTAATGATTTTGCTGCCTGATCAGATTTAAGAGTATGCATTAATTTTTCAAAAATATATTTTTTAAGTGACTCTGTAGGAAGCGGTTTGTTTTCTTGTGGCTCAAATGTTTTTCTCTTGACTAGTAAGTCTGCCTATAACGTTAAATGTAAAATATCTCATTGAATTTCAAAAATTGCAGATTGTGAGGATTGTCAAAAATTTTCACAAATAGTGGTCTTACTCTTGTAAAATAATCTTACTCTTGTTGGATATAACTTGATTTGATAATGATATTTTAGAAAATGATATTTTAGACTTATTATTATCCAAAAAATCGTATTCAATTCATGATTTTAATCGTGAACTTTACGATATTTTACGAAGTATGCAATCAATAGGTTTTTTTTTTAAAAAATGCGCTACATAAACTTGTTTTACTTGTAATGCTGTTTATAAAAAATAATTATCATTTCCATAAAATCTCTTTCAATATGCTGGAAATGAATACACTTGAAATTAAGCAGATAAAGTTAGAAATTAATATAATTTTTTAATAATAAGATTGTTAAATAATATTTGCGTATTCCGTTCTTTTTCGAAATTTATTCTCATATTTTGTTCTTTTTGAATTAAAAAGACAAGGTTTATTTATTTATGGCATTAAAATTAATCTTGACCCTGTTAAGATTAGATAAGTTTTATGTTATTGGAGTAATATCAGAAATTTAATGTTTTTTTCAACTTTTTATATTTTTTAAGTAACTTTTGAGTTTCATTTAAATAATCCAATCTTAATGAATATCTAAATTTTCTTACTCCATTAATGAATGTTTAATATGTATTATTCTAGCTAACATAAAACACACAGAAGAATGTGATCATGAGGAATAGGAAGCCATATAGAATATGATAATTTTAGTTGTGCAAAAATTGATATCCTTTTTACCCCTATCTCGG
The DNA here is from genome assembly GCA_019973975.1 of Trichonephila clavata. NCBI lineage: Eukaryota > Metazoa > Arthropoda > Arachnida > Araneae > Nephilidae > Trichonephila > Trichonephila clavata. The sequence goes on along the minus strand of BMAO01018334.1, from coordinate 119,866 downwards.
AGAGTTTTTCATAATTACTAACTATACGTGTACTTAACAGGTGAAAAACTTTATATTGATTATATATATATATATATATATATACCTGTCGTTAATATTTATTTCTACACAGTGGCGCACACAAAAAGAAAAAATCAAGGACTTTGAGGGGGCTCACTCGGGTTCGGACACCCCCCAAACCCCAAAGTCCTTGATTTTTTTTCGATTGATTATAATCCTATGTATATCGTACATACGATTTAATTAAATATTTGTTATTAATAATTAATTTTATTAATTAATGTTAATTATTCATTCAATAATTAATTTTTTAGTGTTTTTTGTTCCCTAAAATCGACAAAATTTAAAAGAATATGTTGGGCGGCGTTTTGGAGCATGTACGAGAATAGTGAAATTTCAACTCTGGACCCCTCCCCCCCCTTGAAAAATTCCTGTGTGCGCTACTGTTTCTACATAACAAAAAGAATTAAAATGAACTGCATAAAGAGTTATAATCTAGATGTTGTTAATATTTAAATATAGTTCTGGAAATATATTAAAACTGTAAAAAAATTTCCATTAGTTCATTTCTTTTCCTAAAATTTAAAAAAAAAAAATTTTAATTCTAACTGCATTCTATTAATTTTTATACTATTTAAAGTTTAATGAAGTTTCATTAATCATTTCAATGACTAAAAGTATATAAATTTCCTATAGGAAGAAATTTTTAACTGATTATTTCAAAAATATGATCAATTATAATTAAAGTTTTCATGTTAGACCAAATTATAAAACAACAAATTTCAATGAAATAATTAGCTTTATTTTTACATTAAACGAACATTAAAATTTTGTTATGTTATTTAATGGTATCTAAAATGGGATTCGATGATGAAATTATACTTCTTAGTCTTCTACAGTTCAGGAACATATATATAATGATTTTGATATGATTGTTTTCAACACATTGCACATATTTTCGTTGTACTTCGTGATAGTGAATCTTGAGTGACGTGGGCGGTACTAAGTAGTCCCTCACTCTCTCAAGTTCCACACTACGCCAGTATGAAAAGCTTGAGTTTGACTGTTTTAAAGTGCATCAACCTCACTATACATTGCGTCTTTATTAACAACAAGACTCGGATCCATTACTCGACCGAAATAACCCCGACTACACGTTCATGATCATTACTATTTGGCTACTTCCATATATACATATATGATACCTATTTTAATTTTGGGGAAAAAATAAGATACCTTTTTTTAAGCCTTTGAAGCAAAATACATAAATATCAAACGGAAAAGTAAACGTATTCTTTATCTTCAAATTTTATTTGTTTATGAAACATAACGCAACTTATGCACAGCGTACTAGGTAACTAGTATAATAATAATCATTTCGCATGATTATCAAGTAATACATAGAAAAAACGAAACATGAATGATGCATAAACAAATTTACCATAAATTTAAATCAGTATTTTCTAGAAATAATTTATCTGGCGTCTCGCTTTCCTTAGAACATTTTCAATTACAGGAGATTTAAAATATATCCAACCGGAACATTTTTTTTCAACGCGAATATTCAAAGTACAACGGAGACAATCGAAAACAAAATCCTTACGAAATCCTCGCAGATTTCTAAACAAAGCAGTTCCGAGTTTTTAAAAACAGTAGAAGAAAAGCTTAGTCAAAAATGAAGTGAAAAAGAAACCCAAAATTTCAAAAATCTTTAGTTGAGGCTTTCCTAAAAACAATAACTGTCAAAGGGGGTTCGGGGCAGGGTAGAGTAAGAGCAACATCTTTATAAAACCGAAATAAAAGAAGAAAAACGAAATAGAGAGAACGCAGCGAAAAAAATACACAAGAGAAAAATATTTTGTTCCATGTAAATATCGTTTAAAAGCGCGATCTCTCTCTTCAATTCAATATTCCCGAAAGTCCTCGTGGGAAAAAGCCCATATGGGAGGGAACGAGGGTGCACTTATTTAGCTACTAGAAACGCGAGCGCTTCGTCAGATCGTTTGGAGTTTCCGTAGGGAAAGAGTAGCTGGGGACATTTGTTTCAGCATAGATCTCCACGCCCCTTGAAAGAGAACTGAATTATATAATTTTTAACGATTGTTTATTGCATCGGACAAAATGAATGGCGTATAAAAGCCATAATGCTTACTCCGTGTTATGAAAGTTATAAAAAATGCTGGAATTTAATTTATTTTTATATATTTAAAATTTTTAAACTTCTTAAGATCAAATAATACTTTCTTTACATAATCTGACTCCCTTATAGGGATATTAAAGATTTCAACAATTGATATATAGAAATCTCTCCAATATTAAGCCGATTTTTTAGAAGGGTTCAGGATATTATCGTCATTTTACAAACCGTGGCTCGCGAGCCGCATGTGGCTCTTTGCACAGACGGTTGCGGCTCTTTGCACAGACGGTTGCGGCTCTTTATACTTCTACAATACGAATTATTAAATAAATAATCATATCTACCATTAATTATTTTCTTTCTTTTTTTTCCCTCTTATAATTATTCTTTTGAAAAGACTTAGCTTATTTACCTCTAAAGTTAAACATTTGACAGTATTAATATTTATGTATGAAATTATTCTTCATTGACAAAATGTATTGAGAATCAGTGAAAATATTAAAGTTCCGAAACAGTAAAAGTAATTTATTAGTAGAAATGCCGCCATGGAAAGATACTTTTCTAAATTATTTCCTGCAACATTTGCTCATTTAAATACATGATTAGGCTATATAAACAAGAGATACACATAAACCCTCAACAAAGGGACAGAAAACATCCCGTGCACTTTGTGGCATGTTTAAGGGTTAATAAAAAGACAGCTGAAATGACTTTTATATACAGGAACAATCAAATTCAATTCGAATTATTAGAGCAAATATGAAGTTTTAGAATAAAGTTTTGACGGTATTATTCATAGGAATTTTTTCACGGCGCTTGGAAGTTCAATTTCAACACTATAATATTTTGACATATTGATTGTTCTTACATTGAACCAAGGTAATAAAAATATCTTCTTAGTTTTGGAAGGAATGGAAAATATGTTACTCACAGTAAAAAGTTTTCAAAAAAAAATGTTAAATGAAGTGCTACAGCTTTGATATGTCGGAGGCTTTCCTCACGCACGCGTATGTGGCAATTTGTGTAAATGGTTCTTTTGATACATTAACTATCTTGTTTTCCTTTACAATTTGGCTCTTCTCTTCAAAAGTTAGCCGACCATTATTGACCTAGAATAGTTGATAAAACTTATACTGACTTTTTTTTTCTTCAATCGATTGCAAAAAGTTACAAATCAAATATTGTCGACTCTTGCTAATTCAAACTTTCGATAATACGAACCTCTCACTAATTCGAAGTAAATGCTCAGCCCTTAGAAAAACTCTTGATATTTCGAACTAAAACCATTTGGGTACACTCAATATTTCGAAGCAACATCAGTGGCTGGCTAGACTATAACGCTCGATAATTCAAAGTTATCTCATATCTCTCAACAATTCGAATACTCATTATCATACAGAGTCCTGTAGCAAACAGTTTGGAGCTTACATGTTTTGTGTTGTATTGTCTCTGCATGTCTCTCCTTGTAACGTAGACCTGTTGATGACCATTTGTAAACCATCTCTTCTTTGTGTTTCTAAAAAGACACTTTTCTTTCCTTCTTTAAGTGAACAATAGACCGGACGCACCTGTTGTTAGCCGTTCATATCTTTCGTTTAACAAGTGACCTTGCTACATATGCGCTCAGAAAGGATGGCCTGCTGTTTTGAAGAAGAGATGCGTAGAATTATATATTTTGCATCGGAGTGACATGGCGATTTATGACTCATCTGTATGACTTATAGCATGTGGCACCAAAAAGAGCATGGGCCAGACCCTGCCTTGAAGAACCAAAGGTGTTAGGAATAGTTTCTGAGGTAACCGAGTGCGAAACGAATTTATTTCGAATGAGGAATGGTAGAGATTTGGATGGGGGCGTGAAAGAGTCCTGTTCTAGAGGTTAGGAAAGAATTTTTTCCTACTCTCTGGATAATTCGAATTCTTGATAATTCAAAGTTTTCATTGGTCCCTCCCACTTCGAATTATCGAGAGTCGGCTGTATTAAGATTCTTCAAGATGGCGATTGTAAGTTTGTGAAGTCTGAATATGATATATTGATTAACTGAGAAATCAAACACCCGGAGACGCACTAGGAACTAAAAAAGACTAAAAAACTAAACAGACTGTCTTTAATCCAACCAATTTTTTTAAAAGTATCAAAGTAGTTTTCAAAAGAGATATGTATCAATAATATTAAATGATCATAATTAATAATATCAAAATGAGAGGGATATTTAAGACGGAAGATTAAGAATTAGATTAGGATCCTAACACATTTGTGTAAAATTATTTTTGAAAATACTGGAAAAAACTGTTAAAGAAAAATGTCAATTCATTATTTGCGGCAGACTTTCCTTTACTCTAGTGTTCATTATAAGCATTTAGAGTAACATGAATTAAATAAGAATTCAATTAGGAGTAGTGAAAATGTTTACAGTAGCAGATAGGACGTAATATCTCGAATTCTCTGTAGGGAGGTTCGACAATACAGCGTTCAAATAGTCAAATTGATATGAAACATTAATATAATTCGTCCATTTAATATAAAAATACATGTTTTTATTTACATCATGTATTCTATTTATTTATTAACAGACTTCTGGTCTTGAATTCTCTTTTAGCACCTAGTGGCTGTATTCATTATGTTGACTATGGCACTTGTAGGTTGTTTACCAGACAATGTTCAACAAGTGAGTAAAACTTCTTTTTTTATTTCTAATTGCAATAAAACTTTCAAATGAACTTCTTGAGATTCTGTATATTTGTCTCCTTTTCTACTGTAATGTGTTCTTTACATTTCTATATGAGCTATTTGGTCTCTTTTCTATGTTTATTTTCACTTTATTTCGATTAGATTTCATAATACAAACGGACGCCTCATTATATGTAGGAAACAACCTACATTTTTATATACACAACATGGCATTGAAAAATGTAACACAAAGAAGTAATGACCAGAAAAATATAATATAATAGGAAGGAAAGAATCTGCAAAATATATAGACAATATCCATTATTTTGGTAAGGTGGAATTTTCCTTTCTTTGTTTCGAATGACATGTTTAACAGCAGAGAATTCAAGAATGAAACCAACAGTGACAATTTTAGCAGACAAACGATTCTACGAGGGACATGGTAATTGCACTGGGAAGGGAAATCAGTATATATGTTACCGTTGAAGTGTGAAATTCGTTATTTTATAGAATAACTAGGCATTCCATGAAATAGACAAGTCGGTTGAAGTATATAAAATTATTTAATTCTATGATTTAACTAAGTATTCTTTAGAATAACGATTACTTGATCGTTAAAGTATGAAATATGCCACTCGAAAGTTCATTGAACCTGTTCTAGTTGGTCTTAGGGAAGAAGAATTTTTCTATTAGGAACTAGAGATGGCCGAAAAAAACAATTGTACACTCTAGATATCAGTTCAGTAAATGTCAGCGAGAATTAATTTCCATTGAAGAAGTTCCAAATATTGACACAACGTTTCGATCTGTTTCAGCAGCTCAAAGTTGCGGTACTGGACAAGGATTTAAAAAACACTCGTGTAAAAAAAATGTATAATAGTAAAAAGTGTGCTTGTTTCAAAAATAATAAGCAGTGGAGTACAATTCTGAGTGTCATCACAGCAATCCATGTTCTAATAAATAATGAAAAGTAAAATAAAGGTATCTCATAAAATTTAAATTAATAATCTCTTACATTTTTGCTTCAAAAAGTTTACTCGATGTTTTAATGAAGCAACAGTTTTTCTCCCCAGCGTGTATTTTTGTTGATAATATTTAAATATCTATTTTTGAAACATATTCTCCCCTTCCCCTTTCTGTTTAACTATTGTCAGCAATACCAGCATTAATAAATTATCTAATTTGCTTTCCCTTTTTATGTATTGATTATTGACCCTCGAAAGGAATAAAATGCATTTTTCGAGATATTTTAGCTATTTATGATCAATTAATTTATAAAATATCTTTGAAATTGTTTATTTTTTGCCTTAACGGTCTATCCTTAGTTGTTTCATATAGCACCTAGTTATTTCATAGAATAACTATGTAAAGTATGACATTTTTCATCTGTTGTATATTTTAACTGACTTGTCTAGTTATTTCATGAAATACCTAGTTATTCTATGAAATAACTGAATTATACACTTTAACGGTAACATATACATCAAGTCTCTGCTGATATTTGCGTAGACACGTCCATGCTGTACCATTTGTGGCAAAGATAGTTGAAACAAAGAATTATGATAAGTTTGAAGGTTGCTGGTGAAGCCAGAGTGATGCCAGCACACATCCACGACGCATTCACCGACAAACGGACGCGACATCACAAGTCATTTCCCCTTCTTTTATAGCACTTGCGAGGGTTCCTGATGTTCTCATGTTGACGAAAACCATTACCCTCGTTTGGTCGCTAGTGACCTGCACTCCTGGCATTCGTTCAGAAGACTTCGTTCAGAAGACTGCCACATCTCTCTAACGCCCTAAGGGGCTTCGTTCAGAAGACTGCCACATCTCTCTAACGCCCTAAGGGGCGATAACAGCATTATGATTTGGGACTCCATTGCGTACGATAGCATTGCATGGTTCGCATTCACGTCGAGTATGACAGCTCAACGATGCGTGGATGATGTTCTGTGACTCTCCCCTTTCTTCGGGGGCTGGTGCTAATAGTTCTTTGGAAGCAAAATAACGCCCTACCACTCATTGAACTTATTAGTAAAGGACTCAGCAAGATATGCAGATGTTTCTTTGACCGAAACTCTCATCGATGCAATCAATACCTCTGGAGCGTGATTGGACTCTGTTTGCATACCCTGCCACTGTCGCGTTTAGAAGACGAACTGTCGATCCATATTCTCATTTACTTGATACCTGAACGAGTTGCTTGATGTATCAACATCCGTTGTGGTTTTTTAACCTACTGAACTGACGCTGTTCTTGCTCTATATCACGAGTATCATTTCAGAGTAAACCTCACTTATTGTTTGTACTATCTTTATCCTCGTTTGTACTATCTTACCTTCACTGCTATCTCTGTCTATTTGCTGCGTTTCTTCACTTTCTGTCCACTTGAGCTGAATCGGAATTTGGTAATATTGTGAGAGGAAGATAAGAAACATTGTAAAACAATATTTTTATTTAAACCAATCTGAGGTAATCTCAAAAGTAAATATGAAAGAGAAGTGAAGTTAACCAGCGAACCCTACAAAAAATAATCAATATTCACTTAACTTTAAAAGACAGCTTTGATGCACCGCTGCACAAGTTCGAACACCAGAAGGAATCCAGCCATCGGTTTCTCTTAAGCCGAATTTGTATCGAAACAAACTTCTAACTTCTCAATACAACATCAATTCTTTATCACACATTACACAATCACAATATCTCCTTCTCTTCTATTACTTCTTAAGATCTCTTTAAATAGAAATACTAATTAACACACATAACCTGTTTCCTAGAAGAAGTTCTCAATTTAATCAATAAAGAGAAACCCCAGAAAAATCCATAAAAACGAGAGAAACATGTAAGAACGCGTGACACTTTCTTTGCTGTTACATTTTCAATGCCACATAGTGTATATCATTTTACAAACTGTTTCTTAAGTAATTAGAAAGTGTTACAACACTATTAATTTAGAATTTGATGCGTTAAGGTATTGGACTATTCGCGACAACTTTTTTTTAAAAAAATGGAGATATGGGGATTTTTGCGTGTGTGTGTGGTTTTGAGATTTGTTTTTCTACATTTTTAAGAAAAATAGGCTAAAATTAAGAAGAGAAAAAGAAATTATTACTAAACTGGAGAAAAAAATGGTAAAAATTTACAAAAAATAACATAGATCAAATAACATAGCTCATTCTGAAACAAATGAACAAATTTAAAATTTTCATTATGAACAATTTTAAATTTTTTCAATTCTGAAATGTTATTCATTTTTGAAATGACCTTCAGGATAAGAGATATTTTAATTTTTACAAAAACTAGAACCCTTTATCTTAGCTATTATGTGAAATTTCTTTAAAAAAAAACAGTGATTTTCTTCACATAAGGGACTGTAAATTTTGTTATAATACAGTGAAGATAAATCTGAAAATTAAAACACTTCCACTGTTACACAGAACAAACACAGAAATTTCAGTTAATTATTTTCAAAACTTTTTGAGTAATCACTGGCCCCGTTTGAGCATTTAAAAAAAAACACATTTCGAGTAAAACGCGTTTTAAAATATGACATTTTGCTTAAAGTAATGGTATCTGCTTTTACTAAAACGCTTGTAGTTTTTGTTCTAGTGAACGGAAAATAATCAACTTGGTATTTTTATAAAGCTAATACGATATCCTATAAAATAAAACCGTAAAAAAATTTGTCGATTTTCAGCAAAATTCACAATTTTAGGGTTGTTGGATACCTTAACTCCACCAGATGAAGAAAGAGAAAAAAAAACTTTAATCCTTAATTGTATTAATTCCTTTATTATAATTTTTATCCTTGTGTTCCATTTTTGTGTCAAAAATTCGCAACAGACTTGACTAATTTTGTTTTAAAAAAAGAATTATCAAACTACACAATAAAGCAGTAAAGGCATCTACTTTGAATGCATGATTTTTCTTCGTAATTTTACTGTATTTCAATACTCTTTGTGGCATCATATATCTTTTGATTTGTGTTAAAATGAAGATGTATAAATAGTGTAAACAACATAATTTGTTCCTTTCTTTTAATCAATTATTTTTCAGAACTTGGGTAATCAAATATCAAGGATTCCGAAGTATATATTTTTTTAAATGTATATACAGTAGAACTCTGTTTTTGTGCGGTCATTCTTTATGCGATTTGTTTTGTGCGACTTTTTTCTGTGCCATCTTTTTTAAGCGGAATATGATTTTCAACGGCTTTGGCACCACTGTAATGTTTTCTGTCAATGTACCAGTAGTGTAACGGAGAATGTTAGCCCTCCCCCCTCCTTGCAAAGTCAGGTTTTGCTTTTAATATTTTATAAATAGTGTAAATTACGTACTTGGCGTTAGGCAGGCCTTGAGCTCCCTGGAGTCCTGCCCACCCGTGCGAGGCGAGGGTGTACGTTGCACCACTGCAATGTACATATATATACTTCAAGACGCTGTGTTCATTTGTTATAAACAGTCTTCCGACGATGCACGTTCGGTTGCTTTCTCTCAACACGCCAACAGCCCACCGCTTGATTGAAAACGAAACCTTCACAATGACAGTGGCATTATCAATAATTTGATAGATTATAAAGATGGAAAAGAAGAACCGTGGTTTTTTTTAGAGCGGATAAAATATATGCAGGGATACAGCTTTCCAACTAATTGAAAGCATTTTCTTAAAATAAATACCAATCCTGAAAGGAATATGAAATTTCAAAAAGAGCTTCGATCATGCATATCTGGTTATCGTGACCTTTACAAGCAACTGACCAACTGACCTTCGTCACAAAAACTTATTTCTTACTTTATGGTGCCAGAAAATAAATCAATTGAAATTGTATCTTCAAGAGACGAAAGCGATTTTGAACTTATTCATCTCAGGAACACGAGCTTTTTGGATTACGATGAGTAACAGTGAATTACGTATGTGCATTTTGAAAGCTTCTCCACGTATACAGTGAGAAACTAAATGTTTTTAAAATGTTTCGATGTGTAATTTAATTATTTATTTTGCTATGGAAGTCCTTCTCATAAGTTTCGTAAATAATCGGTGTATTATCTAAGTGCAGCTTTTTTATGAGGTCCCTCTCCACCGTAGAAAAAAATTGTAGTATTTCGACGAAGTCGTTTGTTATATGTAAGAATTCATGAAATTTTCGAATATTTTTTGTGTGGGAAATTTTTATGTGGTCCGTAACTACCGCACAAAAACAGGTTTTGCTGTATTCTCTTCTCTTCTCCGCCTTTCTTTCAATTATCTCTATCACTAATAAATTGCGGATAATATCAGCCAACAAAAGTTTAATAAGAAAAAGTTAGATATATTCAATAATTTAATTATGTAAATAATTCCATATCTGCAGAATCGATACTTTAACTCGATAATAGTAAGTTTTAATGTATAACGAAATTTTAATTTATAGAATTATTTTTTCTTTGTTATAATTTTAACCGTAAGAAAAACTGCTTTTTTAAAAACAATCATTCAGTTTTAGTATCTCCAAGATAATAGAACTCAAGGTAATATAAATTAAGTGACATGAGTTGCTTAGGTAAATATATGCTAGCTTCTTTGTGTGTGAATTTGCTCATATTTGTCTCATAATTTTTCAGACTGAATTTATTTCAAGACATAAAACGATATGAAAATCGACTAACACAAACGTTTACCTTAGAAATACTTTGAGAGCAATTTAAGTACAAGCTGTATTTAAGTACAAATTTAAAATTATTTCGGTGTTAATACGTCAAACACGGTGCTCATGTTCCCAATGTCCACTATATTTTACTGCCCAGAACTACTACACCTTAGATTCTTACTTTTTTATAATAGCAATCATAATCAATATAGAAACAAAAATTTGTCTTCTATTTAACAATATTTTCATTCCAATTTCTTAAGTTTTGCTTGTTTTGACTTGGCAATGGAGTAAAATGAAAAGATAACGTATAATATTTAATTTTTTAAAATTGATTAAGGACTAAAATAGCAATTGTATTGATTCTTAAGTAACAAACTATTTCGAAAAATGTCAAATTCTCTAGAACCTGTAAGGACTAATTACTTAGCTCAATTTTTGTGTAAGTTCCAGAGCTTAAGTAAATATTACTTTCAAAATAATAGAATATATCAGCAAAAGATTATTATTGAAATTTAGCTAAATGTTCTAATGATTCATTCAATACATTATGTTTAAAAAAAATCAATGAAGAGATTTAGATTATTCTCTTTTGAAATTATATAGCAGATATTAATAAACTATATATATTATTGATCATAATTTATCCTTTTACTTATCTTGCATATGTTTCTCATCCCTAGCAGCTGAAATAATGGATTTTTTAAACCTATAAAATAATTATATCATCAAATGGCATTATGAAACAAATATATATTAGTTTAATTGAAAATTTTTATAAAAAGTATCAAGATTATTCTGCCCAACGATGTTACGTATTTATGACACCAGAATCGTAGCTACCACCCTGATCAATGATACGGGACCCCAACATGTGTAACTACAGACCCACTAAGAAGGCTCCCATATCTAAAAAAGGACCCCGAAGGAATTGTGATACAGAGCCCCTTCAGAGCTAACTACGCCAGTGTATGACACAATAATTTATATACTTTTACGGAGAAATAAAAAGTAAAGTTATGGCACATTGAGATCCATTGACCGAGTTGTAGCGTGTCGCGCTTCCACACCACATGTCCAAGGTTCTTTCCTGTAGCTGGGCAAGGTCGATTCAGCCTTTCATCCCTTTAGTGGGTCGACAAATGAGTACCAAGCTTGCTTGGGAATTAAACACCGGGTTTTTCGCTTAAGACTGATCACCTTATCGAGACATCTCCTCATGCACCTCAGTGCCCTATGGTCACGTATACATAGATGGGCACAATAGGTCTTGACCTCATGGGCTGTTGCGCTTTTGAGTTTAGTTTATGGCACAATTCATGTATATAAAGTTTTTAAAATCAATTTGTTTTTGTTTACTTTTATTTCCTCCATGATTTCTGTTTTTGAATATGAACATAAAAAAACATTAATTTTATGACATTTTGAAAGCTGACTTTCATGAGAGAAATAGACTATACAAATCAAGTTTTTATCAAGAATGATAGTTTTTTTTAATCTACTTAGGCGATCAAGAGCTTCTCCATCCGCCCTGGTAAACAGCACATAACATTTGCTTTCCCATTCATGGAGGAAACACTCCGATCTTTTTGTGAAACAGAAGGCCGGAGTGAAACATCAGCTGATCCCGGAACCAAATCAAACCCTGCTTCCTCAGCTTCGTCGGTCCTTTTCTTCGACGAGTGCTTAGAAGTGGTGCATGGGTTTCAGACTTATGTTACTGTACTTCCACAACTAAATAAGTAAGTAGAACTCCCAAGACATTTTTTTTGAATTTTTGATTGCAAAATATATTCTTGCCCTTTTTTTAATAATTCAAGTCTGTCTTCGATAACAAAGATTTCAGACGTTACTAAATTGAAAGGATTCGCTTGCAAGTTGGAAGAAGAATCTTGAAAACTTTTTTTAATTGCGAAACAATCAGTAAAAGTTCATACTGATTATTGAAACTGATAATTACGAAATAATCAGTAAAGATAACATTGTGTGTATGTACTTCCTCTCTTGATAAATGAGAACCTATTCATTGTATCATCATAATACTATGAATATTTTAATAAATCAAGAAAATTGTAAATAAAATGGCTTTTCTGGGATCAATCTAATGATTTCTCTATTATAAATTTATTCAGGTAACAATGATTATGTATTATTTCACAAGTTTGCAGAATATGAACTAGGCATTACTGTTCATACTAAAAACAATGATTTGCCATTTAATTCTGCAATTAAGTAATTCATTCACTATTGTGCTTTAAGGCGATATGGTACCATCTTCACAATTTTTTTTTTATTTTTAATATTTGATATTTGGTTTTAATTGTATTTCATAAAGGTTAATATTTAATAATAATTCCATACAAAAAAAATTTTATTTGTTGCAAAATGTTTGTAAAATTTAAATTTTTGTGGCTTTTTTAAGCATTTTTTAAATCCCTAAAGCTTTTTTAAATATGTCTCTTTTCTTACAAAATTTTTTTTCCAAGAACCTTAAAATATACTACATAAAACTGTGCATGAGTTTTTTTCTGCTGCTGCTCTTTAATTTTTTATTAATTTTTTTATAGTTAAACTTCCAAAAATTCCCCAAAAAACATTAATTTTGATTTTGAAATTTTTTAGAAAAAGTACTAAACATGTTAGAGCTAATTCCATGCACAGTTTTACAAAACATACATTTCAGATCATGTATAAAAAATTTCAAACCCATACTTCAATTATCAAAAAAGCCTTAGGGTTTTGAATAACAGTATATGCACAAAAATTCAACATGGAGAAATATGAGTTTGAAGTTTTCATTCCATGAATAGCATGATATAATATTCATCGAATAGTCTGAAACTTTTATGAAATGTTAATCAGCTTATTTAAAACTACTTACCATAAAAAATTGCACAAATGTAGAACAATTAAACAGTATATTGCCATAATGAATACATAGAAAAAAACGAATGAAAGATCAATATTTCATAAAACTGTATCTTAATAATTATAATAAAAAATAAATACACACACTTCAGAGATAATTCCATGCTCAGAGCTAATGCACAACATGTACAAAAGATATTTATGTCTTTATTTTTTATTTCCATGATTTTAAAGCCTTCGCATGTTAAATAATGTACACGAATAAAAGCAAAATCAAATAACAATTTATAGGTAAAATACATCAAAATATAAAAACTGTATATGTGCATTTGTTTAAATAAATATCTTAAAATATTTTAATAATAAAAGTGTTGAATCTCGCACATATGGGATATATATATTTCACCAAAAACAAATGTATAAAAATGGGAGAGTATTTCTATCCTTGCGAATTAGATTTTTAATTATCTGAGTTATCAAAATGAGATTTAGTATTTGTGCTTTGGGAGAATCCGTTTTGAAGTTTTAATTTCATTCATAATAATATCATAAATAGTACGCACAACTTTTAAATCTTGAGTAAATCCATTTGATCTTCCAGTAAATAATTCACAAACTAGAATTTTTGCTTGAATTGCACAATTCTTTCTTAAAATGATTTATTACTGCATATGTAATGTCAATCTCATTGATGCGCATTAGAAAAATAATTAATTCATTTTTTATCAGGTTCTTTTCTAGAAGATTATCTGAAATATAGGCGTGGTAGTTGCTGTTTAGCATCAAACATTGCTCCATTACTTAATGAAAAATACAGGTAAAGCTTTGAAATTTTGCAGGCATATTCATAAGGATTCGGGGTATCAAATGAGCCAATAAAATTTTTTTCGACAGTTTAATGATTTTTAGGGTACCATATCGCCTTAAAAGCACTTATTCGAAGTACACTTTAATTTTTTTTATCTTTGAAGAGACATGGTAAAAAAATTGGCAGTTATAGAGGCTGCCGATAGAAGTGAAAACTTAGAACTTTTAGTATTAAAATTTGAAATTTCATAATGCTTGAATTAAAATTATCAACTTCAATCTGGTTTTCACATCTATTGACACTCATGCAGAAGATACCAGCCGTCACTCTGACCGAACCGAGATCGTTTACAATGAATGGATTCGTTTAAATGACGTCATCGAGAAGTATGATCGGCAGTGATTTGTGCAAGTGTTTGACGGCGATATTTTCGAACGCATTCAGACACCAACGCAACATTTTCCTCGTTCCGTGAAGTCGGTCGTCCAACGTGTTCATTGTCTTCGATGGATTATCGGCACTCTTTAAAACGCTTTTGCCGTTCGTAAACCTTGGATCTCGCGATGGTAGATTCACTATACACCTTACTTAGCATTTCCAAAGTCTAAATTGGTGTTTTGCTTATTCGTTGACAGAATTTAATGTCCGACGCTGTTCAAGAAAAATGTTTCTTACATCGTGAAACAGTTAACTAGCTTTGGAAGATAACGGCTGCGCGTGCAGTTCGGTCACATGATCTGATCTGAACTAAACCAACCTGACCAGATAGAGAAGGGATGGAAGAATCAATTTCAAGTAGTTTGACTTTAGGTACTTGCTTTCGTCGTCAGCAATAGCAGCAGTCCCCGAATTTTTCGATCGTACTACATATATGTGTCGTCGTGTTCCACTTTTTGCAGAACTAACAACACATATGTAGCGTCTTGTGTGATTATTGATTAAATATTTAAATTGCGTAAGACTGCCCATCCACGCTTGATTCACTTACATGAGTTGTCAGGTTCCTTCAGTAACTCATGAAAAATTATAGCTTTGTGATTTGGCATTTTCCAATCGCCATTTCAGTGAGCCAAATAAATATAAAATTCTTAATACTTAACAATTTTTAAAAAATCTCTTAAAAAGGTTTTCACATATTCGTGACAGGTAATTTTTATTTAAATCTGGGCAAAAATTTTCGAACTCTGAAATTTCGCATTGAACGAAAAGTTTTCTACGCTTTAAGATTCACTATAAATTTTTTTTAAAAAAGAAGAAGAAAGAAAAGAAACGTCACTAAGATTGCATTAATCTAAAAATATCTCAATAAGTACTTTCGTTCTGATATTATGTAAATCTATATTATCTTAAATTTATTTCGTACCATCTAACATTTCGCATATATATTTTTAACAAATTGTACACAACAACATGGTTTGGGAAAAAATAAGATTGTCTTTCATCATATGTGTGTACTCAAGCGTCAATTGGTTCTCTAAAAACCAAACTAGTGGTGAGGCAAAGAAGATATCTATGAATTTCGAAACAAGAAGGATAATCAAAGTTCCTTTGAAAAGACATAAAATTATCAAATTAAAATTCGGTTACATAAAATTTTAGTTTGAATAAAAACATGAAAGTACCGAACAAATTCACAGAATCAAATTCATTTGTTTTAATGTTGTTTGTTCAAATATTTATATAAAAAAAAAGTTTTCATTTTAATATGGCTGAACGAATGCTGTTTATACTTTAATTGTCATTATATTTGAAAATGTTAAATTAAATCCTAATCAAGCACTTTCTTTCATGTGGAATTATTCCCTGAAGAGTCAGAAATTAACAAACATAGTTTATTATCGCCTTTACTGTTTTCTCCTGTTTGGCATTTGAACTTATCAATTGCTAGTAGGCTCGCTTTTACCTTTTAATCATCATATATATAATAAAAACGGAACAGTACATTTTTCTAATTTTTGATTTCGTTAATTCTACCAGGAAATAAAATAATATAAATTACTTTTTCTGTGTTTGTTTCTTTCTAGGCCATGTGCTAGAAGCAGCCTACCGGTAGTAATGCTAACGCTCTACCAAAGAGACACTACAGAAGGTGTGTGCCGTCATTTCCAGAGTCTTATAAGAACGCTTATAGAACATAAAGTTACGCATGATTTCTGGAAATTACCGGTAAGAACGGTAGATTTTGTTACAAGTTATATAAGTAAATGGCGCGAATATATATGTAATTCATATTTCATTCAAACAGTTAATGGTGGCAGAACTGAACAGCAAATACAAAGAACTGGTTTTGGATATTTGTGCTGAAACCATAAATGAAATCCAAGCAGAAAATCTTTGTCATTCTTTTCCAGGAAAAAGTCCGGAACAAATGATTCAACTTGTAAAGGTATCGTTAAATTTCATTATTTACTTCAGTGCTTCTCAAACTTCCCATATTTCGACCTAATTTCCAAACACAATTTTCATCGTCCCCTCCCCCGATTACCCTACAATAACAATGCATTGAATGCAAGAATAATGTACTTAGACTCTAGATAGGACCTTAGTTATAAACCGTACAAATTATCAAGATAAGTATAAGTTTTGTATATGTTACTTATTAAGTTATTTTTAAGTAGAATAAGTATCGTGTTTTACTCCAATTTTTAAATCGGAACAGATTGCAAAAAAAGTTTTAATTAAATTAAATATTTATTTCCTCAATCATCCATTTTTCTTCCTTTTCAAATCCATCCGAATTTTTCTACGGTGGCTACTTTGAAGAAATTAGAGGTGTATACAAAAAAAGAAATCAGAGTATCAATTTCCAATATTAAACCTTCCTTTTAAAAGCCCATGAGATTCACTAGTAATTATTAAACTTGTTCGTTATTTAGTATTGATAGTGTAATAGGTGTAATTGGTGTAATTATTATTGTAAATAGGTATTTTATTTTTTATGATGTCAGAGCGGATTTTTTTTATACTTTGCTTCATTTCTGTAAATTAATAATTTTTAAATAATCTTTTATTTTTAACTTTTCGATATGCTTGCGCCTCCCCCCCCCCTCCACGTAGGGTTACCCCGCTCCCTTATGTGGCCCCACAGTTTGAGAACCACTGATATACAGTATGAAAAGTGATTTCTAAATAATTTTTAACACGCTACAATTCTATTTATTGTAATAATTTTTAATGTCATAGTAAGGTGAATATTTTTTTAAATAAAATTCACTCTTAAAAGTTGATTAAGCAGAGTAAAATTAAATTGAGAATTAATAATTTTTTCTAACGTACCGATTGACATGTTTTTGTTTTTGAGTAGTATTCCAAAATGTTACTGGAAATAGGGTCATGTTGTGCACGTGTTTTAAGTAATGAAACTACGATTTTTGTCATGTGATTTTTAAATTTGTTCTTTATTCGACTTGTATGTTCGGTACTTACGTACTTTTGAAACAATGCCAACGTTCAAGATAACTCGCCAAGTCGGCAACCCCGATTTCGCATGTGTTGCACTCGCTGAATTGGCAACCATGTGCTACGTTTCAAACAATGTCGCCAATACAGTTGCGATAATACATAAGTACCATATGCTCTTCTTCGTATACATATAAAATTTATAAACCAAATACTTTTATGATTTTTTAGTATTATTCCTTTTTTCATTTTTAAACGTACTTTTTATTTATTTTTTTATTAGATCGATTTTTTTTAACTTAAAGTTGGTGTAAGAAAAAAAATATTTCTCATTTGGGATATTTCCATGAAAATAAAGCACATTTTATCAACAAGTATTATACCATACAATTTTTCTCCGGGTCCTACAATGGAATAACATTTTCTACACTCACTGATTATTTTTATTCTAGGCTAAAAGTTTTTCTACATTTTTAATTCTTAATTTCTCTCGCAGTCAGAAATTTTCTCTTCTTTTCTCTGAAGTTATTCAACATTTGATATCATTAAAGAAACATAATTTTATATTTTTAATGCATTGATTTTAATACTGTAAAAAAAAATATTGTTTCATTTGTAGTAATATTAATATCAAATTGTTTCCTATTCTGTAATTATTTGCTATTTTTATGTTATTAACAAAACTTAAAGAAATTATAAGCATTATTTAAAATATGAAAAGCTCATACACTGGTTTATCAATCTGTGATTGTAAAATTGTTTCTAGAAAGGGGAAGAAAAAAAAACAAAAAAACTCTTAGATTTAAATAAGAGCTTTCATGCAAAAGTATTTGACTAAAAAAACCATATGTATTTTAAAAAAAACTAAATGTCCTAAAACTAGAAAATTAAAGTACTTGGTGTCTGTTAAAAAATAATTTGTTATTTTATTACTGGATCCTCTCAAAAAAATTTGAATGTTAACGTTTTTTAAATCAAATTTCACAGGAAAAAATCTTAAGACCTTGCCTTCTATCGTATCCTGAATTTCTCAGAAGAAACACACAAGAAGCGATCCGGTCTTTGACAACGACCGATCCCAGCTATTTTCTTTCACTCATCGAACTTTTACAATCAACAGCATGCTCCATCTTAGATTTCAAAAAGATCGACATGATGTTCAAGGTAATACTAATGCACTTTAATCTTTTTTTGGTCTTTTTAAGTGTTATAATCTCTCTCTCTCTCTCTTTATATATATAATATATATATATATATATAAAATCAAAATTTCTCTATAAGAGAGAAATGAATTAACATGATTAAAACTGAAAAGAAATGTAATTGCAAGATAACCAGACAACAGAATTTAAAAGGAGATATGAAAAATTGAAATGACAGAGTTAAATATAAAAATATAAAAGAATGGATGCTACAGTATTATCAACATTGCTGACTTAGGACAGCTTATATACAAAAAAATTTCTCTTAAAAAAATTTCTCTACATAAAAGTGGGGTTTAACATGTTTTTTGGCCAACCAACCTTACCCCTTTCTGTTAACAATACCGAGCAAAACCTATTGGAAATAATGGATAGGAAATCTAAATCCATTATGAGAAAAAGGTAACTTACCTAAAAATTGCATACAAAAATGCAGAGCCCGTGCTAATTTTGAGTACAATAAACAAGTTATTGCCAGATTCTGGACCCAAATACAAATTCAAAACAAAGCAATGGCTGAAAAATAGCACTTAGCAAAAGTATGAAAAGAATAGAAATAATAAAATAAGAATTGTAAACATACTACCATTATCTTAGAGACTCTAAGATAATATAATTTAAAAGTTAAAATAAATTTTTAAAAAGTAAATTTATCTAAAACTAGAAATTGGGGATATCTAAAACTATCTAGGAAGAATAATAAATCTATAATAATAACCTGTTAAAACTATGGAAATTTAATCCTTACTATTTAGAATTTCTTTATTCAAATAACTATTAGTAAAATTAATTGGGTATTATTGAATTAAACAGTATTTAGTAAAATGTTTATAGTTTTTTATTTTTTCTGATTTATTTGAAACTAGAAATTTATTGCGCAGTGTGTAATTAATAACAATATTTCTGAATATAGATACATGCACATTACTCTCCCAATGCGATACTTTTATAATATTGAAATTAAAATCTTCTCTTTCATCATAAATATTAGTAACTATTTTATTATCTTTTAATTCAATTTCTATATCAAGAAAATTTGCTTCATAATTGTTACTATTTGTCTGAATTAAATTAAGATATTGTGGATAAAAATTAATATTAGGTTTAAAGTTGTCTTGCTTGCCAAAAATGATTATATCATCTATGTAACGAAAAAACGTAATACTCTAAGTTGTCTGTGAAACTATTTTCAAAATAATGTAAATATAAATTGGCAAGACAGTTGCTAGCTGGGCCACCTTGTGGTAGACCCTAATATATATATATGTGTGTGTGTGTGTGTGCGTGCGTGTTAACCATGATGTAAATAAAGTAAAATAGAAAAAAAATAAAGCAACTATACAATTACATATTCTACTAATTCATTCTAATGGCCAAACAAAAAAATGGATAATTAAAAATATTAAATTTGAGAATTGGTTCAGACTGAATCGTTGAGTTAACCAGAGTTTTATTACTCTAACCATGCCAATGTTTTATTAAGCTGATTATTATAAAAGAAAAAGCTCTGGATTTAAGTATTTTACTAGATTTCTAATAATGTAATGTTTTAAAAATATTAGGATCTCAATAAATAAATAAAATATGAAAATACTTTCTATATTCTAAGCAATATATATATATATTTTATACAAACAAATTCTATTTTAACAAATAGGTTTATAATTTTGTAATATAGAAGATTTTTAAAAAAATTCCATTTGAAACTGGTTTTATTCCATACTAGCTGTTACCCGCCCGCTTCGCTGGGTATTTCATGATGTTTTATAAATTTTTACTGCTTATGTATAAATTATTGATATCTAAGTCCTAGCATTAAGAATTCGATTGTATTGAAAAATATATTTAGACCTGTAACTGTCACCTCTTGATAAATAAAAAGGGCAGAACTCATCTAATTTGTATTTTCTAAAAATCTCTAAAATTGAAGTATAGAATGATGTTTGCTCTTTCGTAACCCAAAAACCAAGTGGATTCCCGCAAAACCAATTTTCGCGGTGGATCTCTACTCCGTAAATTGAACATGCAAGCCAAATTTCAAGTCTAAATCAAACAGAAAAAAACAAAAGTTTTACTATCAATATCCCCGTAATCCCGTGTGTGTTGAGAGCCGTTTTCCAAAATAACCTCTCTTAGCGGATTTCAATTCAACAAAAGAAAAATGCAAACCAAATATCATTATTATAGTCCTTGTAGCTCGAAAAAAGGATTTTTTTTGTGTCGATACGTCCCAGTAACCCCTGCACCCCTCCGCAGAACTTTATTTACTTAAAATACATTCTTAGTGCATCCCTATTCAACAAAAGAAACATGCTTAAAAAATTTCAAGTATATGGGTCTAACAATTAAAAACAGGAATATTTTTCTGTAACTCCTCTTGACCCCTCGCAACCATCCTTAGGGGTCAATTTTCGTTTTACTCTTTGTTAGAGGAATTATATTCCACGAAAGGAACATGCTTACCAATTCTCAAGCAGGATGATCAAATAGTTTAAAAATGGAAATATTTATCGATTACGCTTCTTAATCTCCCAAAATTAAACTTGGTAGTTGATATTCGCAAAACCCATTTTGTAGCGGTTCTCTACGAAAGGAATCTGCTTATCAAATTTCAAGACTGTACGTCTAATAGTTTAAAAATGGGGATAATTATCTATAACGCCACTTGAGCCCCCGCAACGCCACTTCGGTGTCTGTTTTCACAAAACCCATTTTGTAGGGGAATTGCACTCTATGAAAGGAATCTGCTTAGCAAAATTTGTGCGTCCAATAAATTAAAAATGCAAAAAAAATTATCAATAACGCCCCTTGAACCCCGCAACGCCACCTAGGGGCTATATTTTCACAAAACACATTTTCTAGTGTATCTCTATCCTATGAGAGGAATCTGCTCACCAAATTTCAAGACTGTGCGTCTAATAGTTTAAAAATAGAAATAATTACTTATATCTGCCCTTAACCCTCCGCAACACCCCTTGGGGTCAATTTTCCCCAAACCCGTTTTGTAACGGATATGTACTCCATGAAAGAAACATTCCTACCAATTTTCAAACAGGTAGGTCAATTAGTTTAAAAATGAAAAAAATATCTATTACGCCACTTAATCCCCCACAACGCCACTTAGAGGTCTGTTTTCCCAAAACCTTCTTATAGCTGATCTCTACTCTATGAAAGAAATCTTTTTTTCAAATATAAAGACTGTGTGTCTAATAGTTTAAAAATGGAAATAATTATCTATAACGCCCCTTAAGTCCCGGAACGCCACTTGGGGCAATTTTCACGAAACCCATCTTGTAGCGTATCTCTACCCTATGAGAGGAATCTGCTTACTAAGTTTCAAGACTGTACGTCTAATAGTTAAAAAATCGGAATTTATAACGCCCCTTAAACCCCCCCCCCCCGCAACACCCCGGGGGGGCAATTTTTAAAAACCCATTTTGTAGCGGATATTTACTCCATGAAAGAAACTTACCTACCAATTTTCAAGCAGGTAGGTGAAGTAGTTTAAAACGGATATATTTATCTATTACGCCTCTTAATCCCCCGCAACGCCACTTAGAAGTCTGTTTTCACAAAACCCGTTTTGTAACTGATCATTATTCTACGAAAGGAATCTATTTATCAAATTTAAAGACAGTGCGTCAAATAGTTTAAAAATGAAAATATTTATCTATAACGCCCCCTAAGCCCCTGCAACGCCACTTGGTTGACGATTTTCACCAAACTCATTTTGTAGCGGATCTCTACTGTATGAAAGGAATCTGCTAACCCAATTTCAAAACTGTACATTGAGTAGTTTAAACATGGAAACAATTATTTATAACGCCCTTAACCCCCGTAACGCCCCTTGCGTTTCGTATTTCGGAAAATCCGTTCTTAGTTGATGTCTACTCTATGAAAGGAACATGTCTACCAAATTTCAAGTATGTAGGTTGAATAGTTCCAGAGATATCGTGATTAGTCAGTCAGTCAGTCAATCAGTCAGTGAGTGAGTCGCTTTTCTCCTATATATATATAGATGTAATGAAAAATAATTTAATATTTAAATTTAGAACAAGAAATAAAAAAAAAGATGGCATTTTTATGTAATAATTTGTTATATATACATATCACTTTCCCGGTTAGATTATTTTTTAATTTACCTTACACAAACTCGCGCGTGTGTACTCTTTATGTGGAGTATAATAGAACAGTAGAATTTATACGATGTAAGACTTAAAAATTTCCGGATTAAGTCTGTAACTTAAAAAATATTATTAATTAAATTGCTAAAACACATCCTACTTCAAAATAAGACTATTAAACAACAACACACTTTTGCCATCACTTGTGAAGATCGTCGAAGCATTTCTGGAATCCATTTTTAGCCATATCCTTTCATTCATAATGAGATGCACTTTTAACTTCATCTGCAGATAGAAGCAAATTAAATATATTAAAGCATTATTATATATTAAAATTCCTTCTTAAGGTATCCGACTACGTTCGGAACCGTGATTTTGCAAAAGGGTACAAACGAATATTTTTTTTAATATTTAGTGTCTCTTAGATTAGCACGTAAGAAATTGTTTGAAGAAAATTATAACAAAAAAATTTAATAGCAATTATGTTTAAATGCAATTTTTTTTGTCAAAAAATTGACTTACAAATACTTATTTTCAAGACATTTTCTTTTTATGAAAAATATTTCTAAAAAAATATTTTGCCTATATATAGTTCAAACCTCTGTACAAAGTCTGAACTAGAATTTTTGAAATATACTTCTTAGAAGTGGATTTATCCATATTTTAATACATCAGAGTGCAGAAATTTTGACAATAAAACCCGATTATTATTTTAATTGGTTATAACTCTGAAAAAAATGTGAATTTTTTAAACACCCTAATTCAGGCTCTCTAGAAAAGTCTTAACTATATATAAGCAAATTATTATTATTACAGAAGCATTTTTCATAAAAGGAGGATGTTTTGAAAATAGGTAATTCAATGGTAATTTTTTGCCAAAATATTGCACTTAAATAATTTTTTGCTGCAATAATATTCTTAAAACAATTTTATGTGTAAGTGTATTATAATCTAATTGTCACTAAATATTGAAAGAAATGTTTGTACGCTTTTGCAAAATCACGGATCCGAACGCAGTTGTGGGAAACCTTAAGAATTTTGATTGCTGTAGAAATTTGTTTTGTTATATTTAAGCTGATAATTTTTTTAATAAAAATTAATAATAGTTTTCATTATACCGGATAAGCAAAAAGTCCGTATAAACTTTAAAAATTTATAAGACCCGGAAAATTATACAAAATGAAAAACTGTTTACAGATTTAGCATCGATAAGTCACGGAATTTTTTTAAAGGTAAGACAAAAAGTCTGCCGTCAGATGGCGCTCGTACAAACGACTGGGTTGGAAATATGCAAGTGAGGCAGGCGATTGATGCTCTTGATCCAGATCTAATTCTCCGTTGTATACAAACGAAATGAACAAGGATGCTGAGCGAGAAACACAAGACTTTGTTGGTGAAGCTTTTTTTTTCATGAACAAGGAATCAGCGACTGTTGCACTGAGTAAATTCCGACTTCAGAAAAATGTGAAGACTAGAAAAGGGCATTCGACAGTGGTACGCATCCTAGAGCTTGTTCAGCGATTTGAGGAAACTGGATCGCTCGAGGATCGTGTAATATTCGGACGACCAAGTTTAAGAATCAATAGCAAACGTTGCAAGTTTACATGGCCTCGGTCTCCAGATCTGACTCCAGTAGACTTTTAGCTGTGGGGATATTGAAATTCATAGGTGGACTAATCCCGTCCATCCAATATGTCGGAATTGAAAGATGTGATCCACCGAGAACTGTTATGTATACATGCGGACATTCTGCAATCTGCCGTTTCTGGATTTGTGACACACTTTGAATGTGTCATCCCTTGTGGTGGTGGATATGTGGAGCACATGCAGCTGTCATAAAGGATTTGGTAACGTTACTTCTGTTATTTGCGTGTCTTTTCTTTTACTTATGTTCAAAACACCCCCTATCGGGTGTTTTTTGAATTTTTTTTCTTTTTCTTATCTTGGAAAGAAATCCCCTGACTTATTGATGCTAAACCTGCAAACTGTTTTTTATTTTGTTTAATTTCCTTGGTTTTATAAATTTTTAAAGTTTTCACGGACTTTATAGCATCCGGTATACAATTGTATTCTCTATCGAAGAATTCAGTATTCAAGTATTACAGTTGCAGGTTTTGAGGGATATGGAGCAACAAAGGCTATTATCCCATTCAAGCATTATTCAAAGATATCAAAGGACCAAAATTATTTTATTCACACTTGTAGATAAAATGAACTTTGGTATTAACATTTCATTTTAATGCAGGTTTAATCTTCAGAAATAGCCAGATAATAACTTAAACTAGCTTGACCTTGATTTCATTACAGTTCGTTAGCAGTTTTTAGTTTTAATAGTTCATTATTCGTTTCTTGGCATTACACTTCGAAGCTACACCAGGGCTATTGGTGATAATTCAAATAATTTTGAGCTGCGCTCAAATGACAAGGTCGACACCTAAACTGGCACTCCACATTTCCCGAATTCCAATCCCCCAATGTGGCAGGTCTGAGCCTTGACAGATCTATGGTACACTAGACCTTTTACACGAGGTGTTTTCAGTGGCATCAGGACTCAAACCCACAACTCGACCGAAGCAACTTCTGCTACGAGTTCGCGCTCATGATCACTCTGCTACCGAGGTTAAAGTGGAATCTAGAAGTTTCTTCAGGAATTTGTCTGCATCTCTGAGGCTCATATTAAAAATACTCAAATGAAATGCTAAGGAATTATTTTTTTAAATTTGCATTAAAATCATTACACCAATTCATGCTCAATTAAATCCAATTTTTATTTAAATAATATCGTATTCTATTGGTGTTAAGTTTTCATCATATTTGTTGTATTTAGGGATTGCAATATCTGACCAAAAGTTCAATACTGGTATTCGGTATTTCTTAGAACTTAATACCGGGATACGGTTTTAATACCGGTATTAGAAATTTTAGAAAAAGAAAGAAAACACAGATGTTTCTTTGTTTTACTTGCCAGTTTTATAAGAAGAGTGTAAATTTCACAAGAAATAATTTTTAACTTATAAATTAGAGCACTATATAAGGAATCACAGAATTAAAAAAAAATAACGGAACATCTTATTTATTTAAATCACAAAAAAGTGCAAATATCGCTATTCAGTCTGTCGTACTATTACAAATTTTTGAAATGTTCTTAATGTTTTTAAAGTTAAATTTTTGAAAAGCGTTCTTTCAAAACAATGCATCAAGTATACTGTCATTAAGCCTGGATCGTAATTTTGTGCAAAAATTACCAACTGTCGAAAACCTCTTTCGGCTTCTGCACTAGTTGGTACTATAAACAATGCACGATATACTTTTTCCAAGTATATTTACCTCTAAACCCCTTATCTTCAAATAAATCAATTTCTCGACGGATGATTTTAGAGATATAGCTGATTTCTGCACTGTTTTTGGTTTGTTGAATTTTTTTTTTTTTAGTTATCGCTAATTCTAATTTTTGTTCCAAGAGACAGTCATTTTCACAATTGACATTAGTGTCATCATCTCCGATAATTGTATCCAATTCTTCTGAATGTAGATTGGTTTGTGGATAAAAAAAATTTAAGAAAATTTACTATAAACTTGATGAAATTTGATTTGGTTAGTCTATTTCTTCTTAACTGTAGAACATTTTTTTTACACTGTGCCATCATATTCTTTTCATCATACAAATAATGAAACCAAACACAAGTATTATCAATTGATTTTTTTATGTTCTTTGAATTTATTCTTATTCATAAAAATGGGTTATTATTTATGAGTATACGTATATAATGAATCTGAAAAACACATTTTGAACCCGAAAGTATGTCACAATGTGAATAACACAATCTCACCAGTTTAGAAAATATCCAAATATTACGCATTTTCTTCACAAGTACAACCTTGACTTCTCAGATACGAATATCAGACTATCAGTGCAGACTACGAATATCAGTGCAGCATCACTCTGAGCTGTAATAGGACAATTTGGCCTTGAATGTGTGATTCAGATATTTAAAAAATTCTCTTCATTGTCCGATGCAACTTGGTATTCACAATCTAATTAATTTCACCCGTTAGGGAGCCATTTTAGTAACTGGTGTTGATAGATGAAGGAAGGCAGATGAGCTTGGATATGTTATTACTTTTTCAACGAGAAGTTAGTTAGGAGTAGTGTATTTAGTTCTTTTTGTCAGAGAAATAACTTATGTCTATATTTTTAAGTTCAGATCAATAGTTTTTTATCCCGTTGTAGCTGGCAATGAAAAAATCAGATGATGGATTTAATGATTGCATTAGAACTGTAGAACCAGCTAGGAAAAATAAAAAAAAAAACGGAATGAACGGAATAAAGACGTTTAATATCTTCACCTTCTGAAATGGACGTAAAATTATTTCATTTGTAATATATTTTAATCATGGTGCAATAATTAACACTATAACAAAAACACAAAAACGTATAATATTTTGCTATGTTGGCGATTCTTGAACATGTAAGAAACAATTTTAAAAAATTCTAGTAAATACCGAAAAACCGGTATTTAAACTTGTGAATACCGGTATTTCGAAACTGTACAATTGGCTCAAAATACCGGCACTCGGTATCCCGGTATTCCGGTATTGCAATCCCTAGTTGTATTCTTTAACCACAAACCCAAATAATTCATTTTCCATAAAATTTCTCTGACAACTTGAAATTGGAAATGTATTGTAGTATTTAGGGCATAGGTACCCAACCTTTTTTGAACTGGCGCCCCCTTTTCTAGTGAATATTTCGATACCGCCCCCTTTTCTTGTGATATTTTGATACCGCCCCCTCCCACTCTACAGAAATAAGAGTGTGCATAATACATGGTGAAAACAAGAGTTATATTTTTAAAAAATATTCTATTACTAATAGAATATATTTTTTAATTTAAGTTTTTTTTAAACCCCAATTTTTTTACTGGCGAATCTGAAATAGCTATTGCCGCAAATATATTTATAGGTGTAATATTATATATTTTAGTCACAGGTAGGATATTGTGAGAATTGAAACGCTACTGAATTTCTTCTTCACTTAAAAGAATGGAATAAAAGTTTTATCTTATCTGTTATACATATAGGCAGTGGTTTTGATGATACAAAGTAATTCATAATAAACTATTGCTTTCAAAATAAATATATATTGACAGTTTCAGCCTTTAAAAAATCACATGTTAATTCCTAGTTAACATATTTAATTGTGTTTCTTGTATAATGTACGTAGTGAAATATAGTGGACGCGAAACATTTTTCCTACTGCTCACAAACAAAGACAACACGTGCACTACAGAAATTAAAATGCATTCTATAATTCAATTTTATGTAGGTCTGAATGTAATGTAATCTTTTAAATTTTTCATGCACTTCTCAAACTACCGAAGTATGTGAATTTTCGTACATGGATATAGAAATTATTTAAATACATACAATCAACATAAGGTAAGCAGTATTAAAGTTTACATTTGTGAACAATCAGCGTGTTTTTGTAGTCTTTTTAGACTAAATTTGGTTAATCAGCCCAAACCCCTCCGTGCCATCTCAACGCCCCCTAATTTTCTCTGGGTCTTTTACTGCCCCCTTGAAAGCCTCAAACGCCCACAAGGGAGCGTTATCGCCCACGTTGAGAACCTATGATTTAGAGGATTGCAATATCGGTATACCGTGATACCGAATACCGGTACTTTGAGCCATTTGTACAATTTTCTAATACCGGTATTTACAAGTTTAAATGCTCTTTTTCGGTATTTACTAGAAATTTTTAAAATTGTCTTTACTATATGCTCAGAAAAAAATTAACCAATTCAAGTTTGATCAAGTGTATAGTAAATTTTCTTAAAATTTTTTACCCACAAACCTGTTCACATTCAAGAGAATTTCTGTACAGTTATCGAAAGAAAATGTCACTAATGTCGATAGTGAAAAGGAATTGTCCCTTGAACAAAAATTAGAATTAGTGATAACTGAAAAAATTTCAACAAACCAAAACACAATACAGAAATTAGCTATATCCAAAACCATCCGACGAGAAATCGATTTATTTGAAGATGAGGAATTTAGAAGCAAATACTTGGGGGAAAAAATTTAAAAGTTACAAATTATTTTTTGCGATAATACTGGTAAATACTGGTTGCGATAATAAATTAAAAAAAAACACTCGTTGTTTTCTTTTTTTCTAAAATTTCTACTACTGGTATTAAAACCGGTATCCCGGTTTTAAGATCTAAAGAATTCTGAATACCATTATTGAGCTTTTGGCCGGTATTTCAATCCTTAGCAGTAATATAAATTTTATTTATATTATTTTTTTTCATTGTAGACTTTTAATCACCGGAAATTCTTTTCATTATTAAAATGCTTGCCTGCATTGAAAAAAATTCTAATAATTTTTTTAAAGTTTTAAAATTATTTTTGCCATTGACTAGTTAATTATTCCTCTAATAAAATCATTTTAGAAGAACAATTAAAAATTTAAGGGGGAAGCGTATGAATGTGTTAAAAAAGGAAATATTGAATTTCTTAAGCGAATCAATTTGAGGATGTCTTTAATAAATTACTTTTATATATCTGAAATATCACTTTACTTTTTATTAGATTATCTTTAATTTAAAATGCTTTAATTGGTATTTATATATTCCTAATTAGTTATTAGTTTTGATTTTGAATATGAACAAATCTATCTTTTAAAAATTCAATATTTATTTTTTATTTCTGCGCTGTCTATATTTTAGAGTCCGGGAATCGATCCGGTAATTCGGGATATGTGGAGAGTGTGGGGCCACGAACAAATATCCCGCAAAGTTTTTCCTGTGACAATGGCTGCGCCGACACCCCTTGCGAATCTGGGGCCATTGTATGGTCATTTGGACACGGGCTCCGAGGCGGTGGTCAGTGTTGGAACTCTGTCTCACGTACCTGTCAAGGAGGGACTTCAAAGTGTCATAAAATGCCTCAAATCTCAAGACATATCTCAGATCAGTAAGTTGTGAATTTTGCAAAAATATATATTTGCTTGAAAATAAGAAATACCATGTACGCTATATAACTCCATCGATTTAATTTAAAAGACCATGTGTGTCTTTTTTGATATTTTAGAATACGATATTCCAGATATTAATCAAGAATTTTCTAGAACCTAAATAAGAGTAATTCTAGAATTTTTCATACCAAAAACTGCATTCTAATCCAGTTTCAGAACAACAATAGAAAATAGTTGAACATATCCAGGGGCATAGTTGTTGCCGTATCACCCGTATCAAAGAAACGGGGCCCCCAGACTACAGGAACCCCAACACATGTACGAAAATTGCTAATATATTAAAGGGCCCAAAAAAGAGTATGCAAGAACTTTGATACGGGACAGCTCAGGACTAGCTACGCCAGTGAGTATATCGAAGTTTTGTATTACAAATCAGACATCAAATTCCCCTCATGCATTCACCTTCAGCTGCTCGAAAAATTCGGCGAAACGGTTGCTCCAACTATTCGTGTAGACTTAATCTCAAAATTCTTATGTCAAGTAAGATCACATAACATCTTCGTGAGTGACATCATTGTTGACTTATGCTCAATGTCTCATATTATTTATCAAAAATTCTTGCTTTCATAAATTTGATGTCTTCATGTCCTTTGTTCATGAATTTCTGTAAACTCTTCGATTTCTTCTTCTTTTGACACAACAGCTTTGGATGTGTGTGTGAGTTGTGTGTTGGAGGGGAGGGGCAAGGCCTTCTCAAGAACCTTCTTCCATTCCGATCTCCGCTTAGTAACAGTTTTCCAATTAGTCACTCTTTAAAATTTTAAAATCGTCCTTTACACTATCAGCCCATTTCAATTTGGGTTTACCCCTAATTCTAGTTCTAATTGGTTTGTAATTTAATTCTGAATGTCAAGAATGAGGGTCCATACGGCAGATGTGTCTCGCAAGCCTCAAACAACCAATATTAATGGATTTAAAGACACCAGGTTCGTTGAACAATTTATATAATTCGAAATTATGTGGCACAATCCATTCTCATTCACAACACCAAAGATATATCTAAGAACTTTCGCGCTCACAGATGGCTATATAGTTGTTGACAGTCTATGATTTAGCCTAGGTCCAAGTTTCAGATCCATAAGTAAGTACGGGGTCTGGTGATTGTTTTATATAGCGTAATTTTTGTATGTCTTTTAATCAATTTTGATTTTAAAAAAGCTCTTAGACCATGAAGACAGCGATTAGCATCAATAATACATTTTTTTAATTTCAGCACCAATGTCGCTTAAAATGTGATAAGCAAAATAATAATTAATATTAGTACTTCCATGTGTTTTCAGATTCTTTAAGAAATACACACACAACTCTCATAATAAGAAGGAGGAAATGATAGTAAAAATCAAAATGGAGAATATTTGCTCCATATTTACGATCTCAATTCATTTATATTTATTTTATGTTTACCTTTTATTCGAAAAGAGAGGAAGAAACTAAAGTAACAATAATTTGGTACAATTATGTTCAAAGCAGCATCCGTATCCTAAGTGCTATCCATAGCCTTTCCACGTTGCCGAAAGAATTGTTATACTCTTAGTCGATTTCTAGTACGGAGTCAAATGTATACGTAGTAACAAATTCCGGTGATAGGTAGGTCCATGGAAAACACAGGTATTTCGAACTGAAAAAACGTAATGTGCCAGGGAAAAAATTGCATAGGATTCAAGTCCTGGGAATACGGAATTCAACTTTATATATATCACGTTCAAATTACCCCCAAAAATATACTATGCTAAAAAATTTTCGTTCGTTTTGGAGCAATATTAGTCACCTTTTCACCATTTTGCAAGCCGTATAAATGGATTGTATCCTTAGTTCCCAGGTGAATATTATATATTTAGTTTTTTCTATCATCGTCCTTTTTTTAATCGCAATATTTTGTGGAAAGAAGTATGCATTTGCCCACAAACACATCCAGTAAGAATTTAGAGCTTCTTAGCGAGTCTCTCGGTGAAAATAGAAACTGACCATTTGAATGAAATGAAGTCATTAAAATATTGACTTAGAATTATCTAGAGAGTAGGCAGGGCCATTTTAATCTCCCCGACGCCCTAAGCACTTCCATAACTACGCCCCCCCCCCTTCTTCCTACTGTTCTTACCTTTCCTGTTTTGTTTCGGGAGGGATCTTCCCTTAAATTTCTTACTCTTTTCCCTTTCTTTGTTTTTGCTGTTTGAATAATTTTGTCCATTATCCACCACTTATGGACCCTTCGTGTGTTATGGACTAACAGTCATAAGGAAAGAATAGTGGTATAGTTCGGCCATTCTTGTTCATTTCTTACTTTACGGCATCACAGTCCACCCACCCTTTTGTAAATTAATACTGTAAATTAATGAAACCATTTGCAATTACAATATAGAGTATATATCATTGTATGAACTGTTTTCAACTTGTTAATTAACATCTTTTCCATCGCTTATCACTTTATTATCTTTTACATTTTGACATTCGTATTCTTTGTTGAGTTACTGTCATTGCACTTGTACAACGAAGATTTTCTTCAAAAAACGAAAGATTTTTTTCATGAAAATCATTAATAACTTCATTGTAATCAATTTCCATTGCAACATTATTTTGAGTGTATAGCAACATCAAACTGTTAAGCTTTTCGTTTTCCACAGTATATCTCATTTTAGTCTTTACTCTCTAGAGGGCAGAAATGTTTCTCTCACGATTCGCTA
The DNA here is from genome assembly GCA_019973975.1 of Trichonephila clavata. NCBI lineage: Eukaryota > Metazoa > Arthropoda > Arachnida > Araneae > Nephilidae > Trichonephila > Trichonephila clavata. The sequence continues at coordinate 87,313 of BMAO01018334.1, read as the reverse complement.
GGCGGTGTACGTTCGCTTTTTTAATTTTTTTTCTCTTTTTCCTCTCTAATATTTTGCGTCCTAGGCACGTGCCTAAGCGAAAAAGTGGCCCTGAGAGGAATCTAATAGAAGCCTAGTAGATATTAAAAACCTTTATTTTTACTATAGATACTTTTAAAAAGTAGTCTCGTAGAGAACTCTAGACATTTAAAAGCCCTGAACCCCACAAAATTTAGTATGATACTAGCTGAAGGACCCAGCGTTGCACGGGCTTTTACCGAGTGTATAACTTAATTCCTATGTTAATTTCCTCCTTTCTTCGTGACGCCAGCACTTCTGTGTGGGTGTGTACGCGTACGATGTGAGTGCATAGCCCAGCGAGCTATGCACGGGCTTTCTCAACTTTTATAAAAATTCTCTTCTCAATATCAGCACGTCCAGGGATGAGTGTGATTTCTAATTTTATATGCCAATAAAATTTCAATCTAAAAAAAATAATAGATCGGAAAATTTGCCTTACAAAAATAATTTCGCCTTTAAATGCCGGAAGATGTAAAAAATATAAATCAAGTACAAGAATGGAGTTAACTCTATTCTATCAAGTAGGAGGAAGTTGTACTGGCATAGAATAAATTTTTTGAAGCTAATAGCTTTATGGAGAGGCAGTGCATTTTTAATGTTACCGTATTTAAAGGAAAACGAAATGGAGAAGTTTAAAATAAAAACAAATTATGCATGGAAAGTTTCGATATAAGATTAATGTTCTCGAATAAATATCTTTTAACATCTTCTGAGTGATTTCATAGATCCCTTTATAAATGTGTTGAAAGTGCAATTGTATACATAGAAGAAATAAGTGAATAAGTGGAAGAATATCAAATTGTTCGATTTGCATAAGTTATTAAGGAGAACGAAAACTTCAAAGTCTGAAGAATATTATAAATATATAGTCGTTTCAACAACCATAGAAAAACATTGTCTTCAGCTTTTGAAGGCATAATTTTTATTTTTACTGAAATAAATCCTTGAGAAATCAAGCTTGCTCCATAAAGTAAAATAAAGCTTGCGGTTAACATGTATAAAATTCTTTTATAAGTTTATAACAAGTTAAATTAAGCCTGAAATAATACCGTATTTCCTCGAATCTAGGCCCCATCAATTCTAAGCCGCACCCAAAATTTTCAAGCTGTTTTTGAAAAAAAAAATATTGTTATTATGCTCAGCTAAACAGACAGGCACCCGGAGCTAAGTCAGTCTTCTCCCTTTGGGTGCCCTAGGATTTCGGTCCAATTGAAACTGCTTTCTCCCCTTTATTTGTTTGGGTTTTAAAAAGTATGAAGTCCTTCTGGGCCCTCTTCTGTTTTTAGATTTTTTTTTATTCATGGAGATTGTCTAGCATATGCTAGACCCGGGGATCGCGATCGACCAATGGACTGTCAAGACATTTTAGGGTGACCGTCTTCACTATATAAGACCTAATAATCATTCCATTATAAGAAGGTCTATAAATACCACATTTATTCGAATCTAATCCCCATCTCAAATTCTCAACAAGATTTTGTGAAAATTGAAAAATAGTCTAAAATGTGGTTTATCGATATACAATTTTACGAAGTTAAAATAAATTTAAAAGGAAAACTAAAATAGTGAATAACTACAGTAAAATCGAGCGTATAACGTGCACTTTGAACACAAAAAATGCAATCGAAATTTAGAAAAAGTAAGGCTTCTACATATATCGAAATACTGTTTATTTAAGAGAAATTACATTCTTTATGAACGTAAAGGGCTGTATAACTCTTGCAGTATTTTTTCCCCTACAATTTGAAATAATAACTCGAATAAATGATTTCAAAACATAAGAGGATTGCACACGCATATTTCTAGTTCCTTCGTAAAAATGGGGTGCTTATTATACGGGGAATATACCTAAAAATATAAATAAAAAAAACTGATGCGTGAAAGTATAAGTGCGCATTATACGCCGGATTTTGCGGTAGTTGTTTTACCAGTATTAAAACTTTTTTAAATACATGTATGAAGCTGTAATTGCTCTAAATACCCCATTCAACACATTTTTCTCCCTTCGATTCTAAGCCACTCCCGATTTTCAGTAGCTTTACATCAGGTAAAAAGTGAGGCTTAGATTCGAGTAAATACGGTATTTTAAAAAATACTGAGGAAACAAAAAATCAAAAGATAAGAGTAAATTTCGTTGAATATGAAATTCACTTCGCTATTTGTAGGCTATTTTACGAAGAAAATCGTAAAATGTTCTTGGTTCCAAGAAAAATTTCGAGAAATAGAGAAATTCGTAAAATAGAGGTTCGTAAAATGGAGGTCCGGCTGTATTGTGTACTTTCTTTTAGTTTGCGACGCTGGTGGACCGTCAACACCTTGAAAAAGTTAGAAGTAGCCCGTACCCTGGAAAAGTCTGCCCACCCCTGTGCTAGACAATCTTGATTAAAAACAACTACATGTTGTCATCGATTCTAAGCCGCATCCCTAATTCTCTACACGTTTTTGGAAAAAAAAAATTTAAAATGTGCAAAAAATTCATCAATACCCGATAATTAAAAAATTTAAAAAAAAATTAATAAGTTATATAAGAAGTTAATAATTAATTTATTTTGCCAGTATTAAAAACTTACAAATACATATAAGAACCTATAATTACTCTAACCGTCAGTATGATGTTTCGAAAATGATTCGTCGCTCCCATTATCACAGCTGACTTCGGAATTGACGCAGGCGTCGCCATTTTCCTACACAATGTCGTCTTTTGTGCCATTCAATGCATTTGTTATTCAAGATTCTTTTTTAAAGAATGCATTACAGAAGAATGCAAAAGAATTGTTAACGACTGTTGAACATTTATAAGCAAAAATTATATAATTTTGCTACACCATCGACGTATATTTGCTTCACTCTTGCCAAATTTTCAGTGGGCACTGCTCTGTTTCCTTTTTTTTCCGGCATGTAACATTGCCTTCCTTTTCATACTTACGTCATAGTAATTTCGTCTTGATGCTATTACCGATAAGTTATCGATACAAGGCCAGAATGAATTGCTACATTTTTCATTTTGAAAGAGGTGAAAAATCAATTTCTTCCATCCAACAAATGTTTTGCCTTCTATTCTAAGCCGCACCCGATTTTCAGTAGCATTAACATTGAAATAAAAGCGCGGCTTAGATTCGAGTAAATACGGTATATAATTTTGTGCGATTTGTGTGTCTGTTCAACAATTAAATTCGCACTTTAAACTTTTAAACCTTCCCACATTAAATCTTGCAAATGTCTTAAGAACCATTATAGTTGTCCTTTCTTTTTTTTTCTCTCCAGAAAAAATTGGTAACAAATAACTAAATAAAATATAAACTTCATTCATGAACAAAAAGAAAAATAAGTTGTACGTAACTGAAGTGTAGAATAAAAATGTGTAGGAAAATTATAACAATATTCGTACATATCTTAACACCCGAGATATGAAAGAAATTTATGAGCTATGATTGGTAATATTTTAGAATATTTCTGTGGTATTTTTTTATATTAGAGGTATAAGGCTTTTATCCATACCTGTAGAATATCACACGGAACTATTTTTTGTAAAAAGTTGGATCATATCCCTTTCCAGAGAACAATATTTTTAATCAAAACAGCATTCCTGATCAACGCCATCTGACGGGCTTACGAAGCACCGACACAAATAACATTCAGGCTTCCACTAACCACCATACGAAGAAGACGTAGCGCTTTTGCGCATCCGCACTCGTTCGCTAATCATGCGATAAGTTTCAGTCACGTAATGAGCTTTTTTTAGATTTCTAACGTCCTCCTATCCTCCTAGAGAGTAAAACTTTCTATTTCTTTAATATGTGCATGTTTTAATTCCTATTGCCCTGTAAATACTCCCCCTGTATATATATATATATAAACTTTTCCCTATGATTCATAATAAATTACTTAATTTTCAAGAAGCCTCTTTGTTTGAATTATTTTGATTCGATTTATTCAAACTTAGCCCGTAAATTCTAAAAAACCCTTGACACATCGCCACTAACAACATCCCGCTATCTGAAGAGTCTAACTTTCTTTTGGGGGGGGGGGGATTTTGGTTAGGCTCTCACATACACACATGCACTCTTGTACAGATCAAGTTTTTCCAATCACTCTTACTGATAATGTAAAAAAAAAAGTTCATAGGATTTAGACAACAATGAACATGTTGATAATAGTGCAAAAAGGAAAAATAAGTTGGTGATATGTACCATTCAAGAATTTTGAGTACAGGAATTTTGATACAAAAAGATAATAGACAGTTTCTTGTTTTCATTTTGATTTTCCAATATTTTGTTCTTTGGAAATCTTTCTTATCCAACGCATTTGGTTTTATACGATAATAGTAATATTTACTGTTTTAATTTAGTTGTATCTCTTTAGTTGCCTTCGTTCCTTTTTTTTATATAAATTAAATTTTTAACATTCTCTTTTTCAGAATTAAAAAGTTCAGAACATGAATCGAGGTATCATTCATGTAATTGTAGCGTGTGCAAAATACAGCCTCAGCCTAGACGAACCTCTAGATTAAGAATGTATGGTGATTTTAGTAAACAAACTGTAGGTAAGTAGTTTTGGGGTATCTACATTTATCTTTTAAATCAAAGAACTAACCTTCTTTCTCTCCTCTGTATTCTGTTACTTAAAAACGTATTTGTATCTATTTCCAATAATTATAATATTATTAAAAAACAGTTAACATATTCGATGGAGCGTAACTTAAGGTATCCGACTACTTGCGACAACTTTTTTTTCTTTTAAAAAAAAAAGAGAGATTGGAATTTTTTGGGGTTTTTAGATTTGCTTAGTACATTTTAAGAAAAATATGCAAACATTAAGAAAGAAAATAACATATTATTAAATGGGGAAAAATGGGAAAATTTACATAAAATAATATAATCGGGCCTGTTTGTACCAAAAGTTTATGAACAAATTTTAAACTTTTCAATTCAGAAATATTATTCATTTTTGAAATGACCTTCAGGATAAGAGATACAGTAATTTTTACAAAAACCAGAGTATTTTATCTTGATTTTATACAAAATTGTTAAATAACAGTGATTATTAACACAGACTAAAATTTGTAGTAAACAGTGATTGATAATCTGAAAGAAAGGGGATTGATACAAATCACTTAATTATACAGAACATACACAAAAAGCCTTAGTTAATTATTTTCAAACTTTTTATAATCGCAACTCCCTGTTTGAGCACTTTAAAAACACATTGAGAGTAAAATGGTTTAACTATGACACCTTGTTTAAAGTAATGGTATCTACTCAATAAAACACTTTGTTGTTTTGTTCTATTGAACGGAAAATAATAACTTGGTATTTTTATGTCAACAAGATGGTTTATAAAATAAAGTTGTTAAAATATTTTATCAATTTGATAAAATTACAAATTTAAGGTGGAATTTGATTTAAACCGTTATATGAAATACTGAATTAGAGCTATAACCTACAAAATTTGGTGATCTTGGCGCTAAAGAATCACCTAGACTGGAGAAGATAACTATGATGTTAACAAGCCAGAAACTATTTCTTGGCCAAAGCTAAATTTAATTTGCTAAATAATTTGAGGTTTTTCAAAAAGGAAAAAAGATATTTGTATTAACATATTTTTTTCAGTTTTAAACTATCAACACAAAATAGCGTTTCTTAATTGCTTTATATAATTTGGTACTTTAGTATTTACCATAACTGCATTAATGACACATAGGCAGTATCAAAATTAATAGTCACATTTATCTCCAAGGAACTGTTACTTCTGTTTTTGTTTCAATAATTAGTTGTTTTTTTTTAAAAAAATTGAAATTGTTTATCTTATTTTAACTTCTTTTTCATTTGTTTCTCATTTTGAAGTTATCCTTGACCTGCGAACCGTAACTTGGAAGTTTTGGACTTTTAAAACATGCTATTCACTTTGTTTAAAAAACAAAGATATAGCAACAAAAATTAGAAGCAAACAGCATATTCATCAAACTCGCAAGTTGCCCCATCCGAAACAAATAAAACATACTTTAATACAGAATAACAAAACGCCCTATAATTCACTTCTAAGAATTTCTCAAACAAACGTTGTTTTTAAAAATCAAATGGAGAAAAGAAGGTATAAACTAAATAAATTTTCAAAATTCTTATAACAGACATAGTTGAAAAACTATAAAAATTCATTATTGGATATTTTTGCAAAGGTTTTTTTTGAAAGAGAAATAAGAAAGAAGATAAATGAAGGAATTTTTGTGTACTTAAATTCTATACACACGGTTAGTTTATCATTCATTTAATCGCCCCAATTTGACCAGTTTCCGATTTTGTATTCTCAAGAAAGAAAACGAAATTTGCTCTTAATCCTTATTTTTATCAATTATTTCTGTATTTATGAAAGTTTCATGTTAAGTTAATTTCTGATGAGTTCAAGATTTGCTTTCATGTACCTGTTAATTGTAGGAAAATTGCTCAAATCTCTAGAACTTTTTTTTCGTTAAATGAAACATGAATGTTATAGAGTTAATCCAATCAGGTTTAGAAAATCAAATTAAATTAGAACTTCACTTTCTATAAAATTCATAGTAATATTATTATGGGGTGTATTGAGTAATATAACCCAAACTGGGAAGTGAGAACAATAAAATCCCTTTAGAACAATTCTATTCAAAGATAACTAAACAATTACTTTTTTAAATATATACATTTTATTGCACAATTTAAATTCACCTAAAAGATTCCCATGATTGCATCAGAGGACACACACTGCGTCCAAAGCAACATACCAAAACTGAAAAACATGGAGTAAATATTCGTAAAATTGTTCCAAATTTCTTGCGGATATTAATTGGGTGAAGAAGAAACATTGGGTTTATGCAAAACTTTTCAGTCGACTACGTCCTGCGCGAAACACCGTCGCATGTCGGAACGCGGAGAAACCGATTCACGCAGCATAGGCAGTTCAGACATATTTCGTGCAACTGCTGTGCGAAGGAACGTTGTTAACCATCAAACAAGATGAATGATGGCACAAACACGCCAATTGGACATGTTTACGAAAGGAAGAATCGTTGGATTGCTGGAATCCTCACGATCACAAACCGAAGTGTCTCGAATTCTGAATGTGGACCAGTCTGGGATCTCAAGACTGTGGCAGAGGTTTCAAAGAACGGGAGATGTTACACGACAACCAGTATCAGGTCGACCAAGAGTCACTACCCCTCGCCAAGACCGATATCTGGTACAAAGTGCGCGACGTCAAAGGGGCAGTACTGCCAGAGCACTGGGTTCGGCGCTCACAGTCGCCACAGAAATACGAATTTCGAGACAAACTGTTTACAGGAGACTCAATCATGCTGGCCTGTATGCCAAAAGACCAGCAGTTTGTATTCCCCTCACGTCTGAACTTCACGTCTCGTTTGAACTGGAGTTTGAAACATCAACATTGGAGTGTAGGAGAGTGGGCCAATGTGATGTTCAGTGACGAGTCCCGGTTTAGTCTGAGTAGTGATTCTCGGCGGGTAACGATATGGAAAGAACGTGGAACACGTTTTGAACCAAGAAACATAACGGAAAGACATCATTTTCCATCAAGGGGAGTAATGGTATGGGCAGGCATCATGATGGACGGCCGCACAGACCTCCATTTCTTTGACACGGGATCTGTGACTGCTCAAAAATACAGAGACGAAGTTCTTGAGCCTTATGTTCGCTTGTTTCGGGGTGCTGTCGGTCCTGACTTCATATTCATGAATGATAATGCGCCATGTCACCGAGCGGTGCTGATGGATGACTTCCTTGAAACGGAAAACATCCAGCGTATGTCGTGGCCTGCGATCCCCCCCTCCCTGATTTAAATCCTATCGAGCATGTATGGGATATGCTCGGGAGACAAATTGCAGCCCTTTCGCACCCACCAAGCTCCGTTACAGAACTGAAGAGAGCTCTCCAAGTAGCTTGGAACCGTTTGAGCCCACAACTCATTCATCATCTCATAGCAAGTATGGTAAATCGCTGTGCAGCGTGCCTTGCTGTCAGAGGTGACCACACGCCTTATTAAACTGCAGCATCAGTATTTTATTTAATGTTTTCTTTCATTTTTTCTTTAAAGTGTGAATCCTTGCTATGCTCAGTTTTCATTCAAACTGCTACTTTGGATAATAAAATTAATTATTATCATTCTTTTGATTTGCTTTCTTATTTTATAATCATTTTACACTCGCATATCACGTTACCCGCCATTCTGATTTACAGTTCCTTCTTTATTCACATAATTATCAATTATGCTTAACTTTTGGACACCAGTGTATAATTCTGATATTATACACTCATTGCCATGAAAATTTGTGCGATTGTCGCAAGAAAAAGTCGTCAAAATGAAACGAAAATTTACAAATGTAAGTACTGCTTTTATGTAAGTAAGTTACTACAAAATCAAATAAAAAGGATCATTTTTATTTTAGAAAAAAAGTACAAGTGAACGGAAGTTTTAATACCTGTTGAACCCCCTCTAACGCGAATGCACGATGCGATACGAGCGGGCATTGAGGCATACGAGTTCCGTATGATGTGCTGAGACATCTCGTTCCATATTTGCAGCAAGTGTGCATCTTGTTTGACCAAACTCGCAAGCTGTCCAACTTGCAGTCCCAAATGATCCCAGATATGCTCGATTGGTGACCAATCAAAGAATCGAGCAGGCCAGGGAAGGCTGGTAATGTAGCGGAGGCAGTCTTGTAATATTCTTGCTGTGTGTGGCCGAGCATTGTCTTGTTGAAAAAATAGCTCTTGGGATGGCAACATATAGGTCTGAAGAATACCATGGATGTACCGCTGAGCTGTTATAGTTCCATGGTCAGTATTAAGTCAATGTGGATGGTCAATATCAGGATCGTATATAGTAAGCAATGGTGGAGCGGTGTGTCGCTATAAACGAAGGCAGGATTGAAGGCATTCATCACGGGGCCTCTACACATGAACATGATTGTCATAACTGCTCAAATTGAATCTAGATTCGTTGCTGAAGACTGCCTGGTTCCATTCCTTTGCAGTTCAATCCCGTCATGCACGAACCACCCAAAGCTTCTCAAACGGAGGCTCGTAATGGACCGATGGGTGTTCTTCAGTCAGGCACCTTGGGATGGTTTGAGAAGGCACAAGGGCAGATAGCGAAAGTTCTGTCGTTGTCTGGACAGCGGCTAATGAGACAAATGGCTCTACGCGTGCGTGTCGTATCATGTGGCGGTCTTCTAGGTGACTGGTCTGTCGAGGGCGTCCTGAACCTGGTAGCCATGTAAATGACGTCTCTTCTACCCACTGGTCCCAAATCCATCTCACAGTCAAATCAGAACAGCTTACTTGACGAACTACTCGCCGAGTGACTACCCAGCTTCCATCATCCGGATGATCCTTTCTCTTTCAAACTCTGACAACTGCTTATATTGACTTCGATAGCGGCGTAACGGCATGTCTATTTCAGAATTTCGTTTAAAAAGAATAAATGCACTCAAACAAGCTTTGCTAACCTGTTTTATATCCAAGGAGAACGAAGTTCAACACTCTCTAGTGGCATTACGCATTGCACAATCACGCTGTATTCTGCCCGACATGTACCTTCATGCCACGTTTCATTATGATCCCCCAATTGTATCTTGGTGAGCAAATTTTTTTGGAAATGAGTGTATGTACCAGGGGTACTCGACCTTTTTTCCCGGTGGGCCACATAAATAAGACAGTATTTCACACGGGCCGCATAGATATGACAGCTGTCTTACGTGGGCCGCAGCACGAGTATAATGGGGGGAAACACTTGTAACTCTCTCAACCTTCTCTCGAACCCGGCTAAAGGTGTGGAAGGAAGTGAAAAGCGACTCTACATGATACTTGTTACTTATTTATTCAGCACACTAATTATCACAGACAAAATTCAATTAATCAGATAGAATGAGATGTTTCCCAGAAAAGAGCAGGGTTTTTCTAAGAGAGTCGCGAGTACAAAGAATACTTCTAGTCAATTGATCTCCCTTTTATGAATCAATCCCTTATTTTAATATTTGATTTACACTGTAATATGTGACCAATCGTCTCTTAAATCTCTTTAACAATTTAAAGCTCGAAGCGCGCTATAAATATAATTAATGCTTGATCGGTAGATATTCTTTCTTACCGACAGTTTCTCTGGTATTTCAATCTCCAGGCAACTTCATCTAGTCATCTATTATCCTCTATCAATATATCTATCTAGCAAGCAAACCTAAACTATATATACTGCATATCACGGTTTCTTCTTCAGAAAGGGTTGTTTTCATTCATAGTCCAAAGATTTCCCAAGAGGGTTACAGGAAGGACACGTATAGATCCGTCACACTCTATAAGACCAAAGCAGCATTGGACAAAACAAAGTTAACCAAAATATCAAAACTCTCATTTTCGGTATTAATTTTAATACTTTACTAACCCTTCTATCAGACACGCACAAAAAATATTTATTTATTTTGCTTTCTTTACTGAGTTATGGGGTAGTTTTGATTTCCTTTCATCCATGGACAAACCTCTTTTTACATTCTATTCCTTTATCTCTTCCTTGTGACAAACAGTCCAACATTTGTCTTTCCCGACTTGCCAGTGGGCATTTAAAAAGTCTCGCTTTTTCTGGAGGTAATAAGAAATTTCTTATTTGCCCTGAATGCCAGCTAGAATAAGCTTCCCCTCAGCACACTTGGACTGCCTTGAACTGGACTGGGAAGATGTCCATAATAGTCCACTTCTAGTATAGTACTTCGTTAAAGTCAAAGGTTTCACTGATCTGGTCTGACTTCGTCCGACCAAACGGGAGATTAGTAGCAACACATTCTACTATCAAAAAAAGCAAATTGATCGAAAAATTAATAGATTTGATTACTTCATTGACAGAGTTTCCTGCTAAATTTTTAATACATTGTTCTTAAATGATTGAATTTTTACTGCAATGGGCCATAATCGGGCCACACAGCCTGCAGGTTGAGAAATTAATATTCACCTATTATACATCCAATTATAAATTATTTGCACTACTTTAAGCATTAATAACGCAAAATTCGTAACAATATCATGGTATTAAATATTAGAGTTTCTGTTTGAATGAGAGGGTTTATGTTAAAAAAAATTTCAAAAGCTTAAAAAAAAAGCAGAAAATTATGTATATATGCACAACATTACAGGGATAACATAATAACATTAATGCGCCAAAAATTTATTTTTACTGCTCCATCTTTCTTAATTATTTTTGCTCAGCACTCAACTGAAAAGCAGATACATATACAAACTTCAAATTTTGTCGAATTATTTACGCAAGAAAAATTGAAAATTTAAATGAATAAAATGAATTAATGGAAAGTTTATCATTTAGCAAGTAATACAAAAAAAAATTTAAGTTCATTCCTACTTTGAATGAAGGAATTGAAAGTATTTTATTATCAATTGAAAATTTGAACAAAATATACATATATATATATATTTAGGCAGATATATAACTATAATAGTAGGAATTGAAAAAAGAGTGTGATTTGTTTGCATTGTAACAATGCACACCTGGTTTGGCTGAAAACCCAGTTTTCGACGTCAACTTTTGCCATTAGTTTAACAGTTACAATGTTACAACAATGGAGACGAATCTAAGTTGGCGTCGAAAACCGGTAATTAATTTAGTTTAATTAATAAATTAATACTTGAAAAAAATTGTATTAACATCACGTGTTATCCACTACAAGTTAAAAAATTTACTTGAACTTGATTGGATGAATAGAAAGTATTTTATTAACGATTGAAAATTTGAACAAGATAAATATATTTATAAATAAATACATATATATGTGTAGAGACAGAATGAGCTAATAGTGGGAATTGAAAAATATTTTGTTTTTTCATATTATTATTGATTTGATTTTGAAAATTGAGGGAGATAAAATTTAAATTTTAATTAGAATTATAACTTTAACAATACTTTGCAGTTTTTCTCTGTTCCAGACTCAATTGTCATTTACAGCATTATTATTGCAGTTTATTTGTACATTTCATATTTTAAGTTCCAAAATTTCTTGTTTGCTAAAAACATATAATAACAATACAAAAATTAATGATCTCATAATCCATAAGCTCTATAAATACCACTTCTTTGCTGCTGTTTCTTAAGTTTTAAGCTTAACGCTTCATTTGTTACAATTCAATTCATTCCGTTTTGTAAATGTGGTTTTGTTTTCTTACGTTTCAAAATGGGTTTGAAAATATTAGTAGAAAACCTCATTATATACAAGGGTTCTGTAAATAAATATTCTAAATTGAAATGGATTTTTGCCAAATGTTTACTGTAATCAGTGACATTGAGTGCATGCAAAAGATTCTTATTAAAAAGCTTACGAAAGAGAATTTTTCCATTTTATGCAATAAACTGAAAACTGAAATGTTAACTAATAAAATTGAAAATATAATGTAATAGCAATATCTTTTAAACGGTGTAAAAAATTTACTCGTATTTGTTGAACAGATAAACGCTTATTCCTTTATTTCCTTTATTATTAAGCTATCTAATAGTGATTTTGTTGGGGGATTTTTTATTCAGGTAAGAAACTTAAAAATTTACAATAAGGTTACTTCCTTGACTTGAAATGACATATACGTTTGACTTTCTGGAAATCAGTTTTATCTGAAAGAGTTTTATAATTTACATTATCTTTATATTTATAATCCCAACGTTCTCATTTACACTAATAAATTGTAGGTTACTTCTTACTGTAGGTCCCATCATAGAAAATCTTTTTAAAATGCCCGGTTTTTTCCCTTTTCATGTAAGAGAAATGAATTCCTTATTATTTTTTCATTTTAAAAATAACTAGCTGGTATACCCGTTCTTCGCACGGGTGAATTGAAAAATTAAACAATACAGATTGAAGGATAAAAAAAGTTTTTAATGAGAATTAATTTTACGTGAATTGCAAATTAAACAACAAAAAATAGCTTTTTGCATATCTCAGCCGAACAAAGAGCCATATTTGTTAAATTTTAAATCTGAAGGTCTAATAATTGAACAAAAGGCTTTTTAAAAATTTATAACACCCTGTAACTCTCTTGTGGAGCGATTTTTGAAAACACCTTCCTAAGCTGATCTCTGCTCTGAAAAAGTAATACATTGTTACAAATTTTGTGTAAAGAGCGCTTAAAGTAGTGTAAATTAAATATATCTGGATGTGTAATACGTTAATATTACTTTCTGTTATATTTATTTTATTTTAAAATCGTAATATTCACAAGCAACGTCATTCCTTACCTTATAATGGCCATTGAATTGAAAATATAGCGAAATATATGTTGGTGATAGAGCCAAGCTAGCATCATTTTTGGCGACCATGTTGGCAACTTGGCGATTGATTGAACAGTGTAGATCAGAGGTTCCCAAACTTTTTGTCTCATAGACCCCTTGCCATGTTTTTCGGTTTGGGGTAGACCTCTGCTTAATTAATATTGAATTTTTGCAAATTTACCAACTTAAATGTCTTTCTGACAGCTGGTACTACTACTACTACTCCTACTTTAAAAGAATTAAATTTTTTTTTCTAACTGTAAAAATTTAAAAAACACATGTTAATTAATTAAATTAAAAGTTAATTAATAAATAAAATTGTTAAATAAACTAATTAAAAACCAAACTAATGATTTCGATAGGAGGGGTGAATCTCTAGCACTACAGTATCAAATTTTCAACATTTGATATCGATCTTGTCTGATCCAACATTAAATTTCCTCTGTTAGTATCCAGTTTTTTTTCCTTTTTGTTTTCGAGATGAGCAACCACGCTGAAACTCCTTCACACTAGGAAAAGCAATGGAAAACTTCCTCATGATGTTCAATAAGTCATGACAAATAACAGGTTTGACTATTTAAAACCAAAATTGCTGGCATACGTTTCTAAACTTTAAGATTTTCGTTAGTGTTTATTTCGATCAATTCCTATTGTAATGTGACATTTTTTTTCAATGTGACCATATGAATTCATTGCTTACTGTGGTATTGCCATAGTCAAAGCATTCTCAAACCTGGTTTCAAAATCTGAATAAAAAGCATTTAAATGTTGAATGTAGGTTAAAGCGCTTCTGACAGATTGTCTGCGACAAATTTAGAAAATTTGGGATCTCCAGTATTATACTTCTTTAGCTTAACTCAGGAAAGAAAAGCTGAAATAGTTCTTGCTTTAATAAAATTTATACACCTTGCAAATGCAAATTAATCTCATTAAATTTAGTAAATAAATCTGTTAAATAGGTAAAATATAATTTCCACTTGATAATAAAAATTTTTTTGAAATTTAAGTCACAGTCTTGTTAAATGAGAGCCACTATCATAGACCCCCACTTACACCTCATGGACCCCTAAATTAATTTTTAAATGACGTAGACACCTTGGAGTTCGTCATATACCCCTGTGGGTCTATATAGACCACTTTGGGAATCACTGGTGTAGATGTTGCTTTGCTGTAGCGCCACTTGGTGGGGAGCTGCAACAAAGAAGAAAGCACAAAAGCCTTTTCCATAAAAAAATACATATACTTGCTAATTTTCATATTGATCGGTTGAATGCTCTTGGAGTGATGCGATTTTATACATGCAAACATCCAATTATTTATATATATAGATGTTACCAAGATCATAAAATGAAAAATATTAAAAACTTCTAAAAATTACTTCAGATTGTTTAAAAATGGCATCACACATAAAAAACTTTAGTCATGTTAGTTTTATATTGAATTATTTATTGCCTTAGAGTTGCAATAAATCAAAGAGATCAGTCAAAGAATATCCAACGTAAACAATCAGCAAGAGTAAAAGTTAGATTTCTTCGCATGAAATCATCTCGACTATATTTGTTTTCTGATAATAAATATTTTAATTAACATATTGTATTGAAAAGTTAAATGATTTAATATGAGTCAGTTGCGGTTTTCTTTTATACATAAAATTAAAAAATAAATATATTTAAAAGCTAAACTCTTTGTTTAAATTATTCTTTGAAAATTTCAAATTTCTGGGGGGAAAAAACCTTAAAAACTTTCAAAGTTTAAAGCGAGTTGCCTGTAAAATGAATATAAAATATATAAAGTAAGCTTAAAATATATTTGTTTTTATATATATATAAAACCGCAAAATATATATAATCATGATTTATAAACAAATAACTTATGATGAATAAACAAAAATGTAACATATTGTGAAAATTCAGATTTTCTTTAAACTGCACTAAAATTTTTATACTAATAAATTCAGTAGCGCACACAGGAATCTTTCAAGGGGTCCAGGGTAGGAAGACCACTATATTCTCGTATCATGCTTCAATATGCCGCTTAACAAACTCTTTTGATTTTGTCGATTTTAAGGTAAAAATGCAGTACAAAATTAATTACAGTAGAACGTCGTTTACCCGAATCAATTGGGACCGGACACAGTTCGGATAACCAAAACCCTAATGCGATACATGTAGTATATGATACTGGACACTATACAAATATTGAAAATCATCACATGTGGGAAACGTGCTTGAAAAGAAAAAGAAAAGTAGGTTCAAAATGTCTTAATTTTACCTTTATTGTGGAAAATAATCAATTATTTTTCGCTGCACCATTGTACACCTTCGTTTTTTCAATGCAAGGCCTCTGATTCTCTTCAGCAGCAGTAGTTGAGTCGAACAGCACTCTGATTGTTGTTCGTACCACTCCATAGCTGTCTCTAACGCAAGAAACGCGTCAGCATTTGCTACTTTCGTTGTTGTTGTTGTCGTCTACACCGTTTCATCGTCAACAGGGTTGGATTCATCTTGCACGGAAGTCACAATCTCGTCATCATTTAGCATTTGAACTCCACAGTCTTCTGCATCGCATGCCATCCAGGTTTCTACATCAACAAAACTCAACAAAAGAGCACGTATACACCACCTCACTTCGAAACAAACTGACCTATTATTCCGCGCAGATGTTTACCAAATCACACAGCTGAAATTCCCCAAATATCCCTCACCTTGGGTTTTCCTGTGACTTTTAGCCTCACAGAAAACAAGTGTTGAGCATTGAACTGTTTGAAAACGGATCCGGACTTTGGTCCGGATATTTGACGCTCTGGATAAACGACGTTCTACTATATTGAATAAGTAATGAGCAATAACTGATAGAATTACAAATACTTAATTAAATTTTACGCATTATATGCATAGGATTATTCCGGATCCGCCCCCCCCCTTCCTTGTTTGCGACACTGATTATTATATGTACGATATAACATCAAACCATATAACTTAACACGAACAATTTGTCTTTTTGTAAAATTATTCATCATATACCTCCCACTTGTTCAATATTTAAATTTTTAATTTCCTTTCTTTAAATACGCATTCTTTAAATTCATTATTGAACAATTTGTTGTCACCATTGAATTATTCATATATTATCTTTCTGGCAGCCACAAATTCTGAATGCTCAGCTTTCCATCTTCCACTCCAGAAGAGACAATCTGCATCCGAAGACTTCTGCAGCAGATCATCCGTTTCATCTTTCCGTTTGCAGTCCAGCGTGTCTTCCTACTCATATCACCACCGTCACCAACATCACAGCTCATTCATCTCAACCTCTGTCGAAGGATCTACCAGGTCCCAACATTCAGATTACCTGCAATCTTACGATTTAACCAATACGGATGGACCTAACCGATCCGGTTATAGCTCTGTGCCATCTTCAGGCCATGTTGTTCAACCAGTACCACACTACCTGCCCATTAACCTCAAAGCTTTTTCTCAGAGAATGTTGTACGGGTATCCCATGTTGAATAAGCCTCAGTATCCTCTAACCATACCTTCTAGATCAAGCCATTGAAAATGTAGACGATGCAGTATGAATTTTGTTTGACTCTCATGCTACCACTTTACAAATGTTTGGAAGCAAATGAACTTGTTTTAATAAATACGTTAAAATAATGGTTGTCATTAATGGACTTTTAAGTACAGACTAAGGACTCATGGACTTTTAAGTACAGTTTTGCCTATCAGTGGGGCAAATTTTTAAGAATTGAAATAATTGTTCATAAAAATAATGCTAATATAAAAGTTCTTTCTTTCGTTACATGTTTAGTTATGCAAAAAAGTTGTAAAATAATTTTCTTGATGTTAGTTTGAAACAAGTGTGTCGAAAACCAGCAAGAAATAAATTTATCAATCAGTTGCAATAAATAATTAGTGTAAAACATGGAAAAGAATCACAAGCAAAGATATAAGATAAAACTCAGTTTTCTCCATAAGGCGATAGTAACCCTCACGCCACTTTTGAACGACTGTTGTTTGTGTTAAATACAAAATATAAAAGAGTTTAAGTTCGAGAAATACTTAGAATGGTGAGGGGTAAATTAAAATGAAATTAAATGAAATCAATCAAGAAATATTCATTTATTATTTTCTAAGTACTTGCAAGACTCTATTCCGAGTAATCTAGAATAAAAAAATAAATAAGGGAATATTATTTGTTTTTTATAATTCTTATTTTAATTACCTTTGTTCTAAACTTGTTTTTTTCAACAGAATTCATCATTCATACAATCCATAATAATAATTATTCCTCTTTTTACTATTGTGCTCTGATTTGCTGTTGTTTTGTTCATAGTATGCAAAGATTCAATAAAATACTAAAAATTATACAATCTTGTATTTTTTTCTTTCTTTATGGACCAGTTCAATATGAATTCAAAAAAGTTTTACGCGGTTTATAAAATAACGAATTTTCTTAAAACGTGAATTGTACAAGGAAAATTTCCAAGAAAATGAAGAATTTCAAGCCTGTATGTGTGTGTGAGATTTAATATTATTAATTCTGATTAATTAAAATACAAACACATTTGTTGCGTTCTTTGGAAAGCATTCATTATGTATCGATAACGATAGATAACTTAAATAGAAGTAAAGTAAAACTTATTCTCTCTCTCTCTCCAACTGTCGTAAGATACTTCGGTCTGGAAGAAGAAATTCAAAAACTTTTTTAATTTTTCGGTGGTCAGGAGAGACTGCTCAAACCTCGATTCAGTATCATTGCAGTGTGTGAAAAAACATAAACGTGAAAAAAATATGATTTTCTATACTGCTGATAACACTAACAATAATGTGGGTGGTGTGAAAAGAAAAGAGGAATGAGAGAGAGAAAATATGTTCAGAATTGATAAAGTGAATTTAGATAGACCAACTTTAGAAGTTGATTATTCAGCCCACATTGTACACAATTCAGTACAAACAGCATATGGTTCCCTGATCCTAAATATAAAAATTTTAAATATTTTCACGCGTGTAAGGTAAGAAAAACGAAACCTAAATAGTTGTTTTGTTTACTTTTGTTTTAATGTTCAGATATTGAAAAATTATTCTAGTAGTTTGAGATGACAGTGTTTGCGCTTCTCTGAATTTGAAAAGCTAGCAGTGTCGTTCGTGTACTTATTGAGTGTTTTGCGAGGGAATATTGTAGAATATCCCTTACATAAACGTTCAAAAGAATTGGACCAGGCGGGGAAGTACGCCTGTCTTGATGCTACGGGGAGTCTAGAGTGGTCGAGGTAGACGAGTATTCATGGTCTTGTGTTAACGGACGTGGATTCAAATCCTGATGCCACTGAAGACCCACCGTGTAGAAATGCTGATGCACTTGAAATCTGTCAAGGCTCAAAAGCCTCACGATTGTGTGGTGTAGAAATTTGGAAATGTGCCTTAGCATTACACTGTTAATGATTTAGCATATTAGTCGTGGCAAGCGTATGATGGAAAATTTAACGCGGACTAGACTTTTCTTGTTTAGGGTTGTATTTTAGATAGCCAATGGTGTGTATTATGATTTGCTGTAACTCAGTATAACGTAAGCTTTTTAATGCTCATTTCTGAGACCGAAAATTTCATTTTATGATGACAAAATTAAAGCAGTCGTTCTTCTAATCATCGAAGAAGTTGTGGCTTTTTCTGCTTGTTTGCAAGTTGCAAAATTATCCTGTTAAACTCGTTCATTTAATAATTAAAATAATCTAACCTGTAATTAAAATATTACAAAAACAGATAAAGTGCTAAAGTGACGTTGATTGATAAACGTAAAAGAAATAAATTGATGTGTGCCCTGAATTTTCCTATGTAACCAAATAATAAATTGCTGGTTTAAAGAAATATTAATCACGAAAATAATATATGAACTATGCTTGATACTAATTGAATTTTTCTTACTTTGTCTATTCAACTCTGATCTGACACTGGTGTGTAAAACTTAAGCAACTACATAAATTTTAAGGAGATAGCCATGGAATTGTAGAAAAGAGGTTATTACGATCAGTATAATGAACACGCAATTCAGTAGAAAGGTGAAGCGTATGAAAATGTCAGGAACTATATGTCATAGGCAACGTGAGTGTTCGCAAGACGCTTGCGTTTGTTGCGCGCAGCTCAAGACTACAATAAAAGGAAGAACAGAAGCGCAATTAAGAAATTCGTTGCAAGAGCAAGTGAGATCTTTCTTGAAATATGGCTAGAAGAAATCATCTTGACGACTTTACTCATGAAAGAATGATCAGAAATCTGGGGGAGAAACGAAGTTTTACCAGAGAGCTAAAGAGTTCGAAATCAAATATATATATATATATATATCACTTCACGCGCGGGAAGCCTTCCAAGCCATAAGTACAGCTGTTAGAAAGGTTGGTGGTGGCCACCCTAGGAAAAAAAACTGCAGCGGGTGACCGATATATCGTCCAGCGGGTGATAAGAGCCCGATAGCAGTCAGCAAGTTCCATTGCTCATAAACTGTGTACAGCAACAGTGCGACAAGTGTCGTGGTTTACTGTGGCCAGACGCCTTCATAAAGGTAACCTATTTATACACCGTCCTGAAGGTTGCATCCCATTGAAAGTTGGGCATCGGTGGCACTGTTTATAGTGGTGTAAGGAGCACAAAAACTGGATATTTCATCAATGGAGTCGAGGCCTCTTTACTGATGACAATCTTTTCAGTGCCATAAACTATTCTCAACGTCAGTTGATTTGGAGAGAGGTCAGTATACAGTTTCATCCTAGTAACATCCTGGAAAGAGACTATTACAGTGGTCCTGGAGTTGTCATCTGGGCAGGCATTATGCTGTACAGGCGGACTGAACTCCACGTTTTCGACAGAGGTTCTGTAACCGGAAATTGCCATTGTAAAGAGGTGAGTCGTTCTGAAGTGCTTTTGGACCAGGCTTGACTTTTATGGATGACAATCAACAGCCACACCGGACTGCTGAAAAGTGAAGATATCACCTGAATGGATTGGCCAGCTTTCTCCCCTGATTTAAATTCCACAGAACATGTGTTGAATGCTTTGGGTACATCCTCCGGGAACGCTCAAAAACTGAAACAGATGCTGATTGAGGAATGGGCACTCTAACTTCAAGAACTGTTAGAAAATCTGTTGCGTAGTATGGAAAGACTGTGTGAAGCATCCATTACAGTAAGGGGAGGGTATATCCCATATTAAGGAACATTTGCTTGTTATTCTTCCTCTCGTACAGAGAGCTAAAGTATAGTTTGACAATAGTATGTTTCATAAAGCCTTTATTTGTTTGATTCCATGCTATGCACTGCATTTATTTTTGTGCAACTATGCTTCCGTCATCGTTTAAATACAAAATGCTGTCTCTCGTTTCTGAATTTCATGTCTCTCAGATGATTTCTAGTGGAATTTTGGCAAAAAAAAAAAAAATACATGTTCCTTACATTTTGCACAACAGTGTATAAACAAAGGCCAATTTCACTTAATTAAGTTCTTTTAAGTATAATTAAAATACATTCAATATAACTTTGGTTTGCTGTATAATTTTTAATTTTAAAAACATATTTATATATATATATTTTAAATATCTGTCAAAATATGCAACTTTTTATGATATATTTAAATTATTCTACACTTTCTAATATATATCATAATATCTGGCACTTTAAGTATCACGAATGGTTTTTCCCTGCGTAATAATTCTTTTTAAATAAAATATTATCTTCAAAACAGAATATTGATTATGCAAAATATTTACTGGTATTATTTGTGTTTACTGGCTTGGAAAAAATGTATTATTTTGTGAAATGCAATACTTCGAATTCAGTGGAATGGAAAATTGTTTATAAAAGGGTTGTTTATATATAGAGAGAGTTTACGAATTAATTTACCTGTAATTTTATTTTATATTTGTTTCCATGTGTGTGTGGGGGGGGGCTTTGATATTGTTAAAATGCTTCAGGTTAATTTTCTTCGTTTTTCCATGCATAACTGTTTTTTTTTTTTAAAAAAATTCCAATTGAATGCATTGCTTATTTTCCAGGCATGCTTTTTCACGATATTGTATACATTTGATTTGTTTTTATACAGCATTGAATCTTTCTTATTGGTAATTGAAAGTTCATCATTACATTCAACTGTTTATTTTATCAGTTCGAAATGTTCAATAGTTTAAAAAAAATATACAACGGAAGAATTGATTTTGAGATACTGCATTCTACTTTGATACTTTTTTGAATTTTATAGTTTGTTCATTATAAATATTCATGTTATTCTTTCGTACGTTCGTTTGATTTTGCTACAATTTTTTTTTTAAAGTAGCAAATTATGTACGTTTTTGCCTTCACGCATCAATAAAAATCCGTTATTACTCTAGTTGAAAGCTCATCTTTGTTATTTATTTTACCTGTAGAAAAAAATATATCCTTTATTTTTATTTCGGATGAAAGAGTCGAAGATATCTCAATAACAGCAATTCTATTGCATCAATTTTTATTTTTTTATTTTCTTCCTTTTTTTTCTCTCTCTCGTTGTTGTTTATCGCGATAGGGATTTCTGATTTTTCACGAGAATAGTTGTTATTCTTTTGTATGCTAGAATACTTTTTACTAAAGTTTAAGAAAAAATGAATGTGTGTGTCTGCTTTTTTTTTTACCAAAAGGTTTCCATAAATGTAGAAAATGCGCTTGTAATTTCGGTTTTAAAAAAAATAAGCCCTAATCCATTTTTTTCCTTCTAAACTGAAACAAGGTAATCTTTCACTGTTTTAATTCTCTTTTAAACTTCAACCCACTTATGCACCATGGTAAATTTATACACACAGTGGAAATTTTTGTTAAGCACGCAGTTAAATTTCTGAACGTGCTGTCAACGAGCCACATGATACCTTTTTAAAAATGTTGGCTCCCTCTTAATCAGGAGTTATTTTGCTTCACACCACGCTTCTTTCGTATGAATTAAAATTTAATCTAGCCTGCTTTTTTCTAATATCAAAGCTCTTGTCTTATACTGAAAAGCAAACTTTTAAATTGAAAAATGTCTCAGTTTTTATATAGAAGTGAAAAAAGTTGTTTTAAAGGAAACACAAAATGACAATTTTCTGAATCTTAAAATTAAGGTATGAGACTTAGTTATTTGGAAGGGAAAAAACCGCAATCAGATAGATTTCAGTACCATGTTTGCACAAAACCGTTTAAACCCGGGGTGGGCATTAAGTCGATCGCGATTGACCGGTAAACCACCAAGACCTTTTTGTTGCCCTTTTTTTACATAAGATCTTAGACGTGCATACTAAAAGAAACACAGGTGGTTATCAAAATCTGGAAACACCCGTGAATAAAAATGACATTTTTGAATGCACTTCGTAAGCATTTAAGAATAACAATAGCTACCAGATTTTTTTTATGAATAAAAATGTATATATTCTGGCAGTATTCCGTAGCTTTATTGAAGTTCTGTAAGCCTTGGATTTTTTTTCAAAATCGTAAAATGTTGGATCTCTCAGGTTTTCAAAGAGGTCAAATTGTGGGAACCCGTTTTGCTGGAGCAAGTGTGACCGAAACTTCCCAGTTTTTTTAGGTTTCTAGAGATGCAGTGACTGAAGTTATATGACTGCTTTACCACAATACAAGACAAGCACGGCAAAGTAAAATAATGGACGGAAAAAGAAGCTCAGTGAAAGAGATCCACGGGTATTGAAGCACATTGTAACGCCAAAAATGTTAACAACTGCAGCAAAAGTGACCACAGAGCTCTATCAGCATCTAGATTCTCAAGTGTCAATAATTAGAATTAGAAGGCAGTTTCATATACAGAACATTTACGGCTGAGTGGCATTTCTCAAGCCACTTGTCACAGATGCTAATGCCAAATGTCGTCTACAGTGGTGTCACACTCTCAAAACCTGGTCGATTAATGAATGAAAGAAAGTAATATGCTCTGACGAATCGTCTTTCACACTTTTCTCTACAACAGAACGGGTGTTCAAGCGCATGATCGTGATTGTCTCCTTCCAACTGTTAAACATGTAACTTAATCATTAAGCTAAAAATTAAAAATCTGCTGATCTATGGGTGGGGTTTAAAGTCCCAAACACTCACCTTGTGACCGCCAATGGCTGAACAGTCGCTCTGTGGTTATTAGTGTCGCACATGATGATCTACAGCTTATGGCAGCAACTTCAGACATCAGGTGTCATCACCAGGAGGTTAGACAAAGTCGATGAAAGTGATAATGCCGATAGAGGATCAA
Organism: Trichonephila clavata; assembly: GCA_019973975.1. NCBI lineage: Eukaryota > Metazoa > Arthropoda > Arachnida > Araneae > Nephilidae > Trichonephila > Trichonephila clavata. The sequence continues at coordinate 63,704 of BMAO01018334.1, read as the reverse complement.
TATGTGGCCTTAAATGCATAACGTGATGACAGCTAGAGATCTCTCTGAGGACATGTTGCTGCGACTGGAACGACGATATCGAGGTAAACCGTATACAGACGGCTTGCCAAGAGGACCTTTAATGCCTGACAACCAGTGGTGTGTATGCGTGTATCTTTCTCGCGAAAAGTTATATGACAGCTCATTTGTCATGTAGCCAGGAACATACATCTTGGACAAAGTGACATGTCGAAATACAGACACAGAGCGATTCTCGATGAATTTTCATTGCCTTGCAAGTATACGAAAAAATCCACCACCTTTAAGACAGCAGCAACTTTGTATGGGAAGCATCACGTTGAACGTCCATAAGACTACAGTAGAACGTCGTTCATCCGAACGTTTATTATCCGAAACGTCAAATATCAGAACCAAAGTTCGGATACGTTTTCGAACAGTGCAATGCTAAACATTTTTTTTCTTGTGAGGCCAAAAGTGACCGGAAAACCCAAGGTGAGGGATATTTCGGAAATTTCAGTTGTGTGATTTGGTAAACATCTGCTCGGAATATTAGGTCAGTTTGTGAGGGGGTGTATACGTGCTCTTTTTTCGAGTTTTGTTGATGTAGGAACCTGGATAGCATGCGATGCAGAAGACTGTGGATTTCAAATGCTAAATAATGACGAGATAGTGACTTCCGTGCAAGAAGAATCCGACCCTGTTGACGATGAAACGGTGTAGACGACAACAACAACAACGAAAGTAGCAAATGCTGACGCGTTTCTTGCGTTAGAGACAGCTATGGAGTGGTACGAACAACAATCAGAGTGCTGTCTTACTCAACTACTGCTGCTGAAGAGAATCAGAGACCTTGCAGGGGGAAAACGAAGGTGTACAATGGTACAGCGAAAAATAAGTGATTATTTTCCACAATCAAAGTAAAATTGCGGCGTTTTGCACCTATTTGGCTTTTTCTTCAAGCACGTTTCCCGCATGTGATGAATTTCAATATTTGTATAGTGTCCAGTATTACATACTGTATGGATCGCATTCGGTTTTCGGTTATCCGAACAATCGCTTATCCGTACGGTGTCCGGTCCCAATTGATTCGGATAAACGACGCTCTACTGTATTATACATTTTCTATGCCGGTATAACAACCCCAATCAATTATACGGATGGGAATTTTGAACTGTTTGTGCAGCTTTTCTAGTGAGCTGTTAGGACCCATTTTGTTTTTATAAATGATAATGCTCGACCACACAGAGCTGCAATCGTTAATGATTATCTGGTGGAAGAGGATTTTCTCATTATGGTGCTGTCTGGGAGGTCTCTGTACCTCAGACCTACAAAGAAAGTTTGGGATGCTTTAGGAAGAACCGTTGTACTTCCTCAGCCCTCTTCCAACCACCAGGGCCCTTCAGGCATTAAAATCGCCGCTTTCGGAAGAATAGACATTGCTGCCACAATCACTGATTAGTACCCTCATTAACAACAGGAATGTTCACTGTGGTGCATGTAAAGCTGTACGAAATAGCCACAAGCCTTATTAATCCAACCAGTAAAGTACTTTATGTGTTTTGACGAATGTTGCTTTCCCTTTACATTTAACTCCTGTGACATTTTGTTTCTGTTGTTTTTCCCCCTTTCTGATGAAAATATGAACCAAATTCCATCGCATTAAATTATTTTTTCCCCATGTATCACATTTTTTAAAATAATTATACAATAAATTTTTTACACTAATGTACATGCGTCAGCTTTTTGAACTATTTATAAAACAGAAAAATTTCATTAGTCCCCAAACTCTCACTTTAACTCGTAAAAACTAAAAACCTGTTTTGAATTACAAAATGTACTTTATCATTTTAAATCAATATAACTTTGAATGATCTATAGTAGAATATATTAATTTATGTAAATGATGAGTGTGTTATACGGTGCTGCGCGATTTTTTTTTCTTACATGATAAACGAGAAAAAGGTATTTCCTACAGCAGAGCCAAATTCATAAACTCAGAATTTTCCATCATATTTTCATAACACAGCTTGCAATATTTCTTTTTCATCATTTAAATTTTTATGCAAGTATTGGTTTTGTGCCTACCTAAGAATTTGAACTTATTGGTGAAAACACAAATTTTCCAGATTTCTAAAGAAGAAGATAAAGGAAAAAAATTCTTTTATCTTAAATGAAATTGGCTCTGGTATGCTCTTTGAGCATCTTCGTATCCACGTATTTGCTTAGCAAACTTAAATAATCCTTTTCTCAGGTAGCTTAGAAGTGTGTTTTTTCTCCAATTAAGATTCCAAGTCTTGCTTTTCAAACTCTGATATCAATATGGACTTTCCTACTTCTCTAATACATCAAAATGTCTGTGATCTTCGACGTAAAATGATTACGCTTCTTTTCGAAAAATCTACCTGAGCACAAAATTATGTTTCTGATTGGCATGCAATTGCAGAAAAGGCAGGTGTTGAATCTTATTATAACTCAAGACGTCTTCTCTGTACGTAAGACAGGTACATTAGCCCCAGTGGCGTAATGTACACCCCAGCACCGAGGGAGGGCCCAAAACCTGACTTTGCAGGGGGCCCTAATGCTCTCCGTTACGCCACTGATTAGTCCCCCCCCCACTTCCTGACTCGTAAGCAATACAGTTTAAAGAAAAAATCACTGCTGCCATTTTCTGAAAATTTGTTATAAATTTTAATTTTTACGATAAATATAGAATGCAAAATATTTGTAAGACATCGTGTGTATGTGCACGATCGTAAATCGCAATGTAGCAGCTAGATGTCTCGAAAGAGACAAAAAAAAAAGTCATTCAAATTGCCAAAGCAGTAGGAGTGTCGAAGAGTATTAACTAGTACTTGAAAAAGTCACTGCAGATGGATCTGTAATGTAAAAGAAAGATATGTACACCCGAAGAGAAAAATAAATCGCCTGGTTTTGTAATTTACAAATGGGGCATTCTCTTATAAATTTAGTGAGTCTATGCTTGTTTTAATTTTTGTGAGAAGATAGCAAATTGGTTTTTAGAGTTAACGAAAATTTTTGAACAGGAATCAATCCCCAAGAGTAAGCCATATTTTGTGTTCAAAACTTTTCAACTAAGCATAAGATGAAAATTTTATTGTGCTTGTGGCGCCATCTACTAAAATTTGTTAAAACTATTATTTTAATTTAATCTACAGATTTCTCCAATTATATTAATGATATTGAAAAAAAAGTTGAGAAGTGTTCTGTTTTTTTTTTTATATTATACAAATGATTAATTTTTTGAGAATGTTATATATTATTTAAATTCCATTAAGAGAAATCTATGCATGTGTTGCAGTTTTATATGAATTTATTTTATGCATTGAATAATATGCAAAATATAATGTTATAATTTTTTTGTACTTAGTGATGTAATAGCCTCAAAATTGGCTAAAAAAATCAATAAATATTTTTATATTTCTTTTAATAAAATTAGAATTTCTCCTTTACATTTATGTTTTTCCACATTTATTAACTATAGCTAACTAGCTTTTTTAAACGTTATCGTAATGCATGTAATATATTTAATTTTATAAGCATTGATAATTTTCCTTGTTTAAATAAAGAGATACTTTAGTGCATAGGTGTCTAAACTATGACCGTTTGAGGGCCTAAATTGCAAGGGGAAAAAATTTTCTGGGTCACTGTTACAATATTTTTTCTATGTAGTTTTAATAAAATAAAGTAACTTCTTTTTATTATATATTTTTTAATTTAGACTAGATATATAAAGGTACATATTTATTTTAAATTTGTAAAAGTTTCGTTTTATTTAGTTTGAATTTCGTAAAAATGGAAAAAACTCAAGTTAATGAGATGTTTGAATTTGCTTTTGGTGAACAAGCAAATCACATGCCCACACAATATCGGATGTAATAGACGAGGTAGCAATTCTTAATGCATTTTCAAGATGTTTGCCAGTGATCTTTGTCCTATTTTTATTTTTTGTATGCTTCATTCTTGAAAATAACTGTTCACAAATATAGGTACTGACAAAATAAAGCATGATTATGATAATTAATATATTTACCTCGGGGTAGGTAATCTTTTTAAAGCTCCAGTAAAGAAACATTCTCACAAATTTTTCGTTAGTTAAATGTCAATTTGAATTTCAATGTATTCTATTTGAAGGTAATTTGTTTAGTTCTAGAGGAAATGGGGTAGAAAATATGTTGAGATATACTCTTCATTTTTTCGAAAATCTTGAAATCTATTTTTAAACTCTTGAAATAAATCAAAAACTAATGCAGCATATTTTTTGCAACTCACAGGTTTAGGTGCAGCCAAAGTACTGAAATGTGTCAAATCTTTTACTTTTATTTGATTGTACCAAAATTTCAACTTTCTTTGAAACGCTGCTATTGTTTGAGACATGTTATTAATAAATTGATTTTTTCCTTGAAGTCTCAAATTTAAATCATTCAAATGTTCTGTGTTAAGTCTACTAAAAAAGCTAAATCTCTAAAACTCAATCTTCGTCTTCAAATTTAGTCACAGGTTTCCCTTTTGTTTCCATAAATATTTTTATTTCTGTTCTCAAATCGTAAAATCTTTGGAGTATTTTCCCATTACTGGGCCATCTTACTTCTGTATAATAAATAACATCTGCAAATTCAGTGCCTATTATCTTACGAAACTCTTGAAATTGTCTATAATTACGTCCTTTTGTTCTTATAAAGTCAATGGTTTTTATAACAACGCTCAATGCATTTTCCATTTTTAAAATTTTACCACGTAACTTGCCTTGAAGTACAATACTATTTTATGATGTTTTATTAAAATTTTTATTTCAAAATAAATGTCAACGAATCGATTAAATATGAAAATTATTGCAAACATCTATTTGTTTAATAAAAATGTGTAAATTTAAATATTTTCATTGGCTTTTGGGCCGCACTTTAGACAAGCGTACTTTAGTGGTTTTGTTAGGAATTCATATTTACCAATATAATTATTTTGTATTGATTAAAATTAATCCAAACTTACAACAAACATATAAGTACTTGTTGTTTGTTGAATTGCCTAAAAGTTGTCTGATTTTCGCTTAAATAGCTTATAATTATCCAGCAGGTCTTAAAGTTGTTTTATCTTTCATTTATAACGTAATACTGGCCGAATAAGAGTGCTTTTTTATATTTATATACTCATTAAAATAAATCAATACTATACGTAATAATGTATATATTTAAAGGGGAAAAAAATTCAATTGCCTTAAAAAATGTGTGGAAAAATTAAATGATCGAAAAAAATCAGTAAATTATGGTCAAGAACTTTAAAAAATATATTCTTGTAAGCTTAAAATTAGGTGTTTAAGGTAGCAAAGTATCGCATTAAAATGTATTACTTTTTAAGTTAATTCAATGAGGACATATACAACATAATTATTACAGAATGTGTGTGTGGAGGGGGATTTCTACTCAATGGTAATTGATAAAAATATAAAATGAGTTTCAAAAAAATAATTTTCTATTGATATAAAAAGAGCAAAAAATCTGAATTTAAAATTTTTACTTGAAGCACTAATTATAGGATTACAATTCAAGATATATGACTTTTTTAAACAGTGGCGTAACGGAGAACATTTGGGCTCCCCTGCAAAGTCAAGTTTGGGGCCTCTAAGTTGGATTTTACAAAGGGCGGCGGCTAGAGTTTGGGCCCTCTAGAATCCTGGGCCCCGCGTGTGCGGGGGTTGCAGGGGTGTACGTTACACCATTGGTTTTAAAGCGCAGGATATATTCATTTTTATTAGCTTTTATGATTTGGTTGCGTAAAATGTCCATAGATGTCGCCACAAAGCATATTGTGTATTGAATTTCTTAAAAAATAATTTTTTTAAAAAGATCGTTTTTCGCTCATAACATATTTGTTTTTTCTGCAATTTTAAAGAAACTTTCAAAATTTTTTATGATAAAACAAGTGTTAAGAGAAGTCTCGAAGCCCTTTTACATGTCGTAAAATGATTATATATAATTATAAATAGTTGAAACATATTTCATAATTGTGTTGTTGTTTGGCTCACACACACAGTTGCAATTATTTGTATTACTATTTTCCTAACTAAAATTATATGTCCCTACAATTATTATCACATTATTATCCTTAATATGTATTCCATGGAATTACTTACATGATTATTATTTTTTATTTTAGTGGCAAGATTTATTATGTTATCTACACAACGAGTTGTTTTTGAGTTCTGCTTTTATCTGTGTTCATCTTTATTCTCAATAAGTGTTTTTTATTTATTGTGTATAACTCTCCAATCGCATTTTAAAAACATTTTTATGGCCCTTGCAGTTCATCTTGTGTTAGGTAGCCAGCAACTAGAATTTTTTTTATGTACATTGTGTTTTTTTTTAAATAAATTAATTAAATTTGAGAAAAAAATATCAGTTGCATTTTTAGTACTCAAGTTATTTTCAATATTAAAAAAACACATGTTAAAAGTACAATACAAAAAAAAATCAATAAATAAAATATTTAAATAACTTATTTCCCTACATCCCTTTTTGGTTTTTTTTATAAAAGGCTCCATTGAATTGTCACTCACGCAATAAAACCAAATATTTTCTTTGTAAAACATTTAGGATGAAATTTGATTGAGATTCCTACTGGAAATTAGCAAAATATGAATTACTACTTATTTAATGAAGCTTTTTAAAAGTCCATCAACAAAACGTAAAAATTATCATTAGTTTATTGCCAGAAATTATAACAGCTTAAAATAGTTAATATTGATGTATAATTTTGTCGAATTATATTCTAGAAAACATTCAAATTTTTTTTAGTTTATACTTTGCAGATTTTCATCTTAATGTTTCAACTGCTTTTGAGATTTTTAATAAAAAATTTCGGTAATAATTAATGGAATTATATTCTAATTATGTTCTGTTACATCTTTTATTTGTTTTTTTTTATCAATTGCCAATTACTTTAAAACTATATAGCATATCTCTTTATTGTTACATTAATTTATTTGGATTGTGTTTCTTTTCTATCTGTCAGTTAAATTAATTACATTAATAGCTCAAGAAAGTAACTTTCCTATTATTATAATTACTAATTCTTTAAAATTATGATTCCTCAGCGCAGAGGAATTTTAAAATAAACCGTAATAATCTATCTGACAAAGATAAAAAAAATTTTAATATGTATTGCCAAAAATAAGAGTTAAATTTCAGAAGGATATTTTAGAAGAGAATCACAATTCTCCTATAAAGGACAGAAGAATAAAAATAATAGAAAAGAGATTAATTGTGTGAGATCGTGAGATGTAATATGGCTATGCGAGGTAGCTCGGGGGGGGGGGAGAAAGCTAAGAACTCGTACACTGATTTTAAAATTTAAAAAAAATATCCCCTAAAATTTGTTAACAGATATTTTTATATATTGTTGAAATTTTCATTCTGCATAATATATAAAAAACCCCATCATTTGGATTGATTTTTGGGATGAGATGATTTAAAATTACAAAAAAGAGAAAATTGCACTTTTTTTTCGTGACTTAGGTAAGTGATTCCCAAAGTGGCGTCATAGACCCCTGCAAGGGGTCCACGTCAGTAAAAAAATTATTTAGGGGTCCATTGAGGTGTAAGGGGGTCTATAATAATGACTCTCATAAAACTAGAACGGGATTTTAATTTTAAAACAAAATTTAATCAAGTGGAAACCAAATTTTACCATTTAACAGATTTGTTTACCAAATTTAATGAGGTTAGTTTGTACTTACAAGGGGACAGCATAAGTTTTATTAAAACAAGAACTATTTCAGCATTTCTCTCCAGGTTAACTAAGAAGGATAATACTAGAGATCCCGAATTTTATCAATTGGATACAGACAATCTGTCAGGACGTATTAACCTACGTTCTACAGTTAAATGCCTTTAATTCAGATTTTGAAACCAGGTGTGAGAATGCTTTGACTATGGTAATACCACAATCGGCAATGGATTCAAATGGTCACATTGAAGAAAAAATGTCACATTACAATAGGAACTGATCGTAATGACCTCTAACGAAGATCTTAAAGTTCAGAAACAGATGACAGGAATTTTGGCTTTAAAAAGTGAAACCTGTTATTTGTCCCGAACTTAGAATATCGTGAGGAAATTTTAAATTGCTTTTCCTAGAGTGAAGGAGTTTCAGGTGGTTGCCTATCTCCAAAACTAAAAAAAAAAATTGAACACTACTAAGAGGGGAGATTTAAGGTTAAATCTGACAACATTGATACCAAATATTGAAAATTTGATATTGTAACTCCAGATCCTCCCATTAAAATCATTTGTTTATTGTTTAGTTATTTTATTTAACAGTTCTTTTTATTAATTAATTTTTAATTTAATTAATTAGCATGTGATTTTTAAATTTTAAACACTATACTTCAATACAGTTATAAATTTAATTTTTTTAAAGTAGGTGTAGTAGTACCAGCTGTCAAAAAGACAGTTAAGTTGATAAATTTGCAAAAATTTAATATTAATTAAGCAGGGGTCTATCCCAAACTGAAAAACATGGCAAAGGGTCTATGAGACAAAAAAGTTTGGGAACCAATGCTCTAGGTGGACTCCTTGTCTGCCGATAAGTATAACACAAGGCTTACAAACATAAGTCAATACTCAAGCAATAGTGGTAAGAAGTTTCAAGTAGAGGGATACAGGCACAAATGGGAATCAAGAGGAAAAAAAGAAACAAAAATGGATGCAAATGCAATAAATACAGAACAAAATAAAAGATTGCTCGCATGCAAAGACGGAGACATTCAGTAATTAAAATTATACAATGGTGAAGGTTTGGGAACACATGTGTGATCATAATAAAATTTTCTCTCAAAATGTGCAAATACATAAAGCATACACACACAAATAATTATATACATATACACACAAACACACAGGACGTCTTAAGGCATGGGCCAATTGGGCCGGGCTCAGGGCTTCGGTCTCAACGGGGGTCTTGTATCGTTCTCGAATTGGCCTGGGATCATGATTCGAATAATTTCTACGGTCAAATATTATTTCCGGTTATATTCTCCAAAAAACTGGGAATTTCGGAAAATATGTCAACTGCCTACATGTGATGACCGTCATCTCTGTATAGACAGTGCCGGTTTAAGCTCATTTCGGGCCTTGGGTGCAGAATATCTACAGGCCTTCTTGGCACTGAAGGATCGAAATTTATAGTCAGAAATCTGCTTTTCAGCTTATCCGGGCCCTCCTGTGCATCTCCGGGTCCCTGGGCACCCGCCCCAAGCGACAAATTGATAAACCGGCACTGTGTATAGGCCTAGGCATACCACATACACCACCATTACTCATTCAGTCAAAAGGCGGCAGTAGGCCGAGCTGGTTTGAGAGATTATAAATCATGCACATTTATTTGTTTCGGCTTATTGTTTGTACGAGCATTTGACAATATATGCTATGTACTGTCTACTTTTAAGGGTTATAGGTGGTGCCTACATCTGTGTAGAGGTCCAGAGCATCAAGAAGTGTTAAGACGTCCCTGGAAACACACATATATATACATGCAAATACACACATATATATACATGTACAGGAAATGTTAGCAAACACACACAAAAAAATATTCAATCTAAATAATACTGGAATAAATACTATTAGTATATGCACAAAACGATGTAAAAGAAGATTTGCTCTGAACAAAGGCAGGGAAAGGAGGCCACGCTATATTGATCTTTTGTAGGCAGTTCTTGAGAATACGTCTTTTGGAAGTGAATTTAGTACAAGCAAATATCAGATGCTTGACATCCTGGACGTGTCACTGGAGCAAGAACACTGGTCAGTAGGCGACAAATTGAAGCATTTCAAATATGCTTTAAAGTTTAAAATTGACACTTTAAACGCTGTTTTCGAAAACAGATGGATTAGTTTACACCTCCCAATGTCCGATTGCTTAAAAACACTTAGATCTTTCAAATGAGGCAAGAATGGTAATCTTGTGACGTTTTGTTGGAGAATCAGATGGTAAAGCATATCAAAAGCTCTTTTAACAAGTAATATATATATATATATATAAAATTTAAGTCAATTCCTACTTAGGTCAACAAAGAAAAATTTTATTTTGGTTATTTTTTATTAAATAATTCCAATGATAAAATAAATATGAAAATATATGATATAATCACAATATTAAGTGCAAACACCTTTTAAATTAACATTAAAAACTTTTTAACCACCTTAAATTTGTATAACTACTTTTTTAAATCAAATTTGAATAAAAAAAGGGAGAGAATTTATCTTACAACCGTGCAAAAGGAATGCTGACGTCTAACTAGCATATGATTAGGTTAAGTTAAATCTTCATGACAAATTTAACAAAAGCTGTTTTATTCAATGGTGCTGCCATCTAGAGGAATAATATCGCCTTAAATTTTTCTTTAAACTATAATTAACTAATTTAATTTAATACATGAATTAATATTTGAAAAATTTTTATTAACATCAGTGTCTTCCACTACAAGTTTTAAAAAAATGTGTCTGAACTTGAGTGGATGAATGAAAAGTATTTGATCAACGATTGAAAATTTAAACAAGATAAAAAGATAATTGTATTTAGGGAGAGTGTGAACTAATAGTAGGAATTTAAAAAATATACAGCTAGTTTATAGCCATTGTATTCAGTTATTATTCCTAGATTCGAATGAACTACAAGCTTGCATTTGCCCTCTCTAGGAAACATTTCAACTAAATTTATTTTAACTATCAAATTTTATATATATATATATATATATATATATATATATATTTTTTGGCCCATAATAATGTTAGCATCTTGTGTCCAGATTAGGTGATTGCAATATTCATATACTTAGAAAGAAAATTCATCAAACTCAACTAATTCAAAATTTATTTTTTGAAGAAGTCATAATTTTATGTAAAATACCAAAGTGACTGCTAAAAAAAAGAAAAAATAATTTAAAAAATAAAACACATTATTGGACTTATTTTTTCGTAAGATATGTAATTTTAAAAATTTAAGAGATGACATTTGAAAACTTTTCTATATTATATGGCTCAAAATTGGATTTATCCAATATATTTTATTACTATTGAAAAGAATGTATTCAAATCAAGAAGTTATTTTTTGATAAAAAGAAATCTTTTGTCTTCCTTTGGAATGGGATTGTTCTCATTTTTCTTTTTATTGATTTATTGATTGATGCGTTTTTATGGGATAAGGAACAACAAAGATTCCTTCCTGTATCCCCTCTTCATTCACTTTATTTTTCATATATTTACAGCCATAACTTTAAAGAAAGTAACAATTTTTACTTCCCTTACGTGGCGCCATCTATGAACAGAAATGAGTAACATTAACATTGCTTTAACTTTTTGTTTGTATACAGAGTGTAACGACCTTTCCTACGAGGCGTCATGTCGGTGGGACATCAAAGACGACCGCCTAAGTGCGAAGACATAAAAACGCGTCATCTTAGGGCTCCCAGGCTGCAGAAAACCTATAAACCGGGTGGTGGGTGGACGGCAATCCGTTCGAAAACGCGTGGGTGCGTGAAATATGACAACTTCTTTCATTCCGCCTTGTGCAAAGGAAAAACCGACCTTGAAAGGTATGTTGCTGCTGTTTGATATCGTTAAACTGGAATGTTTAGTAAGAAAACGTCAAGATCATCCCTAGTTGATTTGCATTTTGTTTACTACACCGGAAAAGTGTGCATGAAGTTTGAAGCGCAGTTTGGAATCAGTAGTGTGGATGATCAATTAAAATTTGAGCATAAATTTTAAAAGATCTAAGAAGTAATCATTATTGAATTTGAAATACAAGTATACAAAAGGAACTGTTATAGCAAAATATGTCGGAAGTAAATTTTATATATTTTAAGCATAATTCACTTAATTGTAATATGAGATATAAATCTTTTAAAGAATACGACAAAAATGAATGAAATATATTATTTTATTTAAAAATTATGAAATAAAGAAAGAAGGGAGACTTTTATAGGCTGAAAATCCTCTGAATGGCCAGTATCTAACCTTCTCGGCGGATTTGAGATATTTCTGAAAAAAGGTAAGACACATTTCAGTTCATACAGAGTTGTAACCATGGGCAAGTCATTGGCGCACATAAGGGGGTGTCTAATCAGAGGCCTCCAAAAGACGAATGAGTTTTCGATGTCATGATAATCCTATATATATCTAACGTAAAAATTTCTGAAGAACTTGTATTTAAAAATTTATTTTATCAATTATTGCCACTATTAGGTCAATACGATCTTATTTTGTTTTAAGCAAATCGAGCAAATCAGAAGTTCAATTGGTGCTTGTCTTAGGTAGTGAAAGCGAGTTGGGACTTTCAACATGGACCTCCCTTAGAAAATTTTGTGTGCATGGCGCAATAGTAGGGTGATTTACCATTCATGTGTGTAAAATAAAACCTAACAGCTAGAAAACAATTTCAATATTCAGTTATTTATAAGAAATATTAATAGAAATAGGAATATAGTTTTTAATAGTGATAAAATATATAATGTGCTAAAGCAGATATGCCGCAATCAAAATGGGGTTCCTAAATTGTGATCAGTGACCCCCGGAGGGTCGAAGCACCTTTCTAGGGGTTTTACGAAGGTCTCTCGTCTAATATATGATAAGATTTTCCTCTTTTAGACTCTGAACAACCTCTAGGAAAATTTCAAAGGTGTGACTTTCTAGACTAGATCACTGAAAATTGTCTCCAATAAAAATGTTTACATAGAACATGTATTTCGATCAAGAATATTAATTCTCAGTTCTTTTAAACTTGCTTGTGTATGTAACGGAATCTTTGAACTCGATATTTTTACCCACTTTAAAAGGTCAGATTAATTCGAAATTTTGCACACTTCTCAAGGACCGATGACAGTACAATAATTTCATAATTTTATTCCTTTGTCCTAATCAGGATCATAAGGAATAATGATTTCCAGATTTTGCGTCTGATTCATTATACCATTTCGGATTTGGCAACTAATTCAGTATACTATTTCCAGTTTTGGCGACTAATTCAAGATCCCATTTCCAGATTTGGGGACTAAAAGATTTAGTTACAACCGTAAAAAAGCTAGAAAACGCGCGTCCGCAATTTTCTTACCAAAATATAAACAATTGTCTAGTTTTTCTGAAAATGGAAATAAAAAAAAAAGAATCGTGCATGTGTAAAGTCAGTTTTTCTAAATTCTCTTGTCGGATCTGAGGAATGGAACACATCATATTCATTGCTTCGTTTTACCAAAACAGCTGAGAATTGATTCAGAGATCACTGGATTAATGTAAGTTTCAAATAGAATATTGAGCTATTTTTAACACGCTTTTATAAGTTTCACTTGTTAGTGAAAAATATCATTGACTTAACACCTTCTCTTGCATGAAATATTTCAAACTTAGCTCTGCCAGATTTCCTTCAGTTGGCTAATCCTATATTTTGCAAACCAGGCCGTATCGACGCACTGCTAAGGCGTATTCCAGATTCTAAAAAATGAAGCAATTAAGGTTAATTCATCAATGAGTAAATGATTGTTTAAAAAACTAAAAATACATGCCTTATTTGTAGATCGAACTAAAAATTGAAAAATAAATTATAATTTTTTAAAAAAAACTAAAAAATACGCTTTTATTGAACTAAAAAGTAAAAAAAAAAATAATTCTTAATAAAAGAATAAAATGATTAACGAGAAAATTTATGTCATTAGGGTAAAAGCGTAGGGTGCTTTGTACTACATTTTTACTCTATAACTCAGGGTTTCGGAATAGAACTAGTAAGAAATTATAACAACTGATATCAAGCACCTCACGCTTTTACCCCAAAGAAAATGTTCTTGGCATATAATATGTTGTACAAAGAGGAAACGATTAAAATTATAGGCTCTTGTGACGTGTGGATGATGACAAAATCGGTAGTTAGTGTAGCCGCCATTGTTGGCTATAGTCTCTGCCACACGCCTCGCCATAGAATCAAAGAGACTTTGGGTGTATCCTTGGGGTACAGCAGTCCATGCGGCTTCCACATAATGCCAAAGTTGATCTGGTGTAGCAGCGGGCGGTGTACATTGGACCAGTTTTTGTGCAAACATGAGTGACTCGTTTTCGATTGGCGATAGTTTGAGAAGACAAGCAGGCCAAGGAAGCAATTCAATCTGATTGGTAAAGAACTCTTGAACATTGCGTGCCATTTATCCTGTTGGAACATGGCTGAGGGCAAGAGCTGAATGTATGGGAAGACCACGGGCTCGAACACCTCAGAGATGTAGCGTTGGATGTTCAGTGTACCGGTAATGCATACTAGGGGGGGTGCAGCAATGAAATCCAATACCACCCCAAACCATGATACTGAGTGCAGGACTAGTGTGGGAATGCATAACGCAAGCTTCTCATCAAGGTGTCTACAAACTCGAATCCGACCATCGTGATGTTGCAGGCAGAAGAAGGATTCGCCAGTAAACACAATGTCGTCCCGTTCCGTTGTCAATGCCCACCGTTCATCGCACCATTGGCGGCGCAAGCGCCTACGGTTAACAGACAAGGGTAAAAGAAACAATTGACGTCTTGCGGACACTTCACTCTGCTGCAAACGATGTCGAATGGAATGAGCAGACTCCGAATGATGCGTAATAGACTGAATCTGTTGTGCTATGTTCCGTTATGTGGCTACGCGATCCAACACTGTCATGCACACAATCCGCTTGTCATCACGGTCAGTGATGCAACGAAGTGGGTGTGATCGGTTCTGTTGGTCCGTCGTTTCCTCCTGCATCCAGCAATGACATATCCCAAGAAGTCTCCAAGTCACAGGGGCTCCAACTTGTATAATATTTAAACACTTTCAAATAAGTTTTATTAAAAAGATCTTTTATTTTCCAAAAAAGAGTCCCCAGGAAATCTTGACACGGGGCCCATTCAGGCTATAAACAGTAAACATAATAAAAAAAAGAAGGAATGATGATTAAAATCAGAGGTAAAAAAAGGCTTTCTATCGTTAGGGTTTGCACCCGGTGTTTTTTCCAATCCCGGAATTAAAACAACTAATCCCGGGATTTAATTTTTGTCTGAATCATATTTTAAAATTTTTTTCTCATCAAAATTTTCTAAGAATTTAATTCTCAGCCGATCTGAGATAATTTTTTAAAATTAGTTTTAGCTTAGAGAAGCTTCTCTCGCAACTGGCATTACTGATGGCAAATGTTAAAAAAATTCTAAGCAATATGACAATTTTTGGTAAGCCATCTTCAAGTTTGGACTTAATAATATATTTTAATAAACCCAGTGAGCCGGACCTAATGAGTTCTTTTTACAGCCTGAATCTGTTGCAGCTACGAAAGCTTGTACACGCTCAAGTTGGAATTCTTCTTTATTAATGTCTTGAGGAGCTTGATCTAAGTTAATTTCGTCCGTGCACAATATCACTTCAGGCCTTAAAAAAGCATATTTTTGCACTAAATTCTGTAACTGTTGGGATCTTTCTCGAATTTCAGCAGTTACTCTAACTATTGCAGAAAACATTGTTCGCCCGGCAAGGAGTCCGGTTTGTCCGGCCCTAGAGCCGCCCCTGGGATGATGTAATCCCGAAATCCAGGGATTGAAAATATAACATGGGATTGCAAATCCTATTCTGCACTTAAAAATTTTTAATTTTAAACACGCTCAGTATTATCATTGTCTTTATTATTAAAATTTCCATCTTTATCCATCTCGCCATCTCTTATAATATACTTTTATAGCATTATTTTATGACATTCAGTGTTATATTTTATGACTCTTATCAACCGCCTCAATAAAAGGGTTCATATTTTTAGGAAATCAGTTACAAGCATGAAATATAATTCTCCTTTTATTATGAGAATTTTTATTGGAGATGAAAATAACGAACAAATTCATCAACTTCCAAGAAAAACGTCTTTGAATCACGACAGAGTGTATTACGCATTATCTATATGACTAATACGCTGGCGAGTTTGATTGCTTTTAAAAAATATTCATGTAAATCCATGTCACGTTTACGCTGTTATCATTTGAGAATTTACGCCAATTCAAATGCGCCACACACATTATTTCCCCCTTTCGTATTAAAAAGATAAGGAGGAAAAATTTATTACGGAAATGATGAAATATTAAAGTGCTTCAGAGCCTATCTGTTTCTCTCGATTCCATAACTGGATGGTAAAGCTGTCAAGTACCAGATTAAGGTCAATAATATTAATTAATCCAGTTATTGTTCTTTATAAAGAAGATAAAAACAGATTTAATTTTTAATCAGTTAATTATGTAACTTCTGTAAAAATGTAGGAAAGACAAAAAGATGAAAATAAAAATCAATAAAATTTTATGCTGGATAATATATATATATATTGTATATCAGGGGTCTTCAACCTGGGTTCCCAGGAACTTGGACAGGAGTTTACTTACTATTTGTTTAATCAAAGAGCAAAAATTTAAGTAAAGTTTTAATTTGGATAAAAGATTAAATTTTAAAGGGCAGTTTTTGCTTGTAATAATAAATATAAATAAATATTTTGTGGATAAAATAAAATCCATAAATTTCGTAAGAGTCTCATGAAGATGTTTAAGAAACTAAAAAATTTTAATCCAAAGAATTTAAATATTTTAGTTATTAGGAAATTGTATAAATATATTTTTAAAAGTCATTGTGAAATTTTTCTTTAAAAATATTGATAAAATTTTCTGCAACCAACGCAAAATTTTGATGGATGATTATTAAGTGGAGAATAACTATTTGGATTTGCATTGATGTCAAAACAAATTAGAATTAGCAGCTCTAACAAGAAAGTAACAACGATTTTCAAAGAATTCTTAAAATTAATTTTCAATCCTTTATAAAATATTTAAAAAAATTTAATATCAAATGCAATACTTTTTTTAAAATTATTTTTACATAAAGAGCCTATAACATATCGTATTTTAATATTATTTAAGATTCAATTGAACCCCGATTTACCAAGCCTCTATTTAACAAATTTCGCAAAGAAACGAATCTTTCTTTTTCCCCGATTAAAATGAAGATGAAACCTTCTATTTAACGAATAATAAACCCTTAATTAACAAATTATGTTTGGATTAGAAAAAAATGGATTTCTTTTCATATATTTGTTTTCGTCAGGAACAGAAAAGGACTTTTGTTAAAAGCAGTAAATTTCAAAAGGAAAGGTGCTTATTCGATTTTATAGGTATAAATGAGTCCTGAGTATAACATATCACGCGAGATTTGAATAGGACAGGAAATTCCTTTCTTATCTCATTCCGATCCACAATGCAGGAGATATTTTAACTATTTGATGACAGAATGTCTATACGTTCAGCTGAAGTTGAAGAAATCGTTGATTTGTCAGAGCCAATGAATATCGATTCTGTTGCAGAAAGTACTAATGAAACTCCTATCAGAATTGTTGCATTTTTTAATGCTTTGGATTGCCTGGAAATTGTGAAAACACTTACCACATGCAGCAGTATGTAAATGATGTCTTATATATTTTGACTCTGCATAGAGTCGAGGAATTACACTCGAGTCAAGAATTAAAAAGATTTTCAAATATCTATAAATCAGTATTTTAAATTTTTTAATTAACTGGTGAGTAATAATTCGCTAAAAACAATTTTAGCCGCTCCATAAAAAGTGTGTAATTTCTTAATGGGGACGTTTTTTGTGTTGCTTTTTACAGTAGCTTGTTATAGAATTTGCAAAAGGTAAGTGCAAAATATTTATATTTTTTGGACCCCAGTGTAACGAATAACCCCGAAGTAACTAACAAAATGTTCGGTTCCGAGAAATTCGTGAAATTGGGCTTTGACTGCATATTTTTAAAGGATGGGAGAAGGTCCCTTTTTATACCATATATTTCTGAGGGTTCCACAAGTTGACAAAGTTTGAAAAACCCTGCATAATATAGTTTTATATTTTGGTTTAGTTTTATTAACTTCGACTTATAGAACACACATATAACGTGACTATTAGTGACTAGGCTAGTAATTTTAAACCTGAGCCAAATATTAAAGATTTGATCATTTTATTAACATTGCACTTTGAAGCAACATTCCCAGCTACTGGCGATGGACTACCACGGTCATGAGATGATGACGATGTGGCCAAGGAAGCCAAGTGGTCATGATCGTGAAGCGGCTGATGTTGTCAAGCAATCAGTACAAGATTGTAGCATCAATGAAGACTCGCAATGCAGAGGGATTGGGGCACGCTAAATTTGTCGAGGCTCAAAATCCTGAAGTTGAAGTGGTGTGGGAGTTTGGAGAGTGAAGTACCAGCTCGAGTGTCATCTTGGTCACTTGACCGAGATTCAAAATAATGAGGTCCGTCCGTGATAACCCTTCAAAGTACGATGCTGACCAATAAAATCGAATAATCTGAATCTGATGCCTGAATTTGTGCTTAAGCGGACAAGTGGCCCTGTTTTCAGGACAGATAGAATGCACGTGTACAGTAAGGTTTTGAAACGCTTTCCTGGCCCGGTTGTGATGACACAAAATACAAGAAAGACAGGACACGAATAAAAGGAGAAAAAAATGTTTATTATCTTTAGTACAGCACAAAAAAACTAAGAAAAAAAGAATCTTACAGGGACAACGATCATCGCCAAAATAGGCATTCGAAATCATGTCCCGGACCCTGATGCAGGTCTCACATTTCCGGCGCATTGAAGATCGAGTGTTAGCGAAAACACCAGGCTGAGTTGGTCATCTGAGGTTACGTTGGGCGTATAATCGCTATGCTGCTCGTCTACTGCAATCAGCGAATTCGTATGCCAGGTGCATATCAGCGAGCTCAAAGTTCGTGCAACGTTTTATCTTACTTCATTCCACTCTGTTGGCAGGCGAAGTGAAGCTTCATCGTGAACGCGGCAGCAAAAACATGTGTACGCATGTAACGTCACCTGATGCTTCGATTTACGCAACTTCGTGTACGATTATCGTGTACACCAGTTAAGGACTTCCCAGCATTTTTGCTGTACTGAAAATAATAAATGTGTTTTCTTCTCTTATTCGTGTACTGTCTTTCTTTTGTATTTTGTGCCGCCACAACCACGTCAGCAAGCCCACTTTTCCGCTTAAGCACACTAGGCACGTGCCTAGGGCACAAAAGATTTAGGGGCGCAAAAAATTGGAGTGATAAAAACGAGAAAAAATTAAAACTACAGCGAACGTACCAACTCCTAGCGAGTCGCAAGAGAAGCTTCTCTGCCCCTAAAAAAGTAAAGATTGAAATTAGATCTACTATGGAAAATAAAAGCCTAACAGTTTGATGTTACTATCCACTCAAAATAACATTACCATAGAAATTGATTGCAGTGATGTTATTAATGATTTTGCAATGATCAAATATTGAAAAAAACTTTTGTTGCACTAGTGCGGTTTTTTTTCATTGAAAACATTCATTAATCCCCGTACACCACAAAATATCACACGGCGGCTTACAAAAGTAAGCATGTAGCACACATCACAAAGAAGGAAAATAGGAATTTAAAGTAACGATGGGGGGGGGATTGCTATACAAACATCTATGCCTTCTCCGTGACTCTAACCCAGGCCGCACGGCACCGCAGTCAGCGTCACTAACCACTATACCGGCATACCAGTACAATGATAGTGACTTAGCAAAGAATAAGGATGTATAAAAGTAAAAGACAGTAAAGCGATATTCGATGAAAAGATGATAATTAATAAGTTTACAACAGTTTATACGGTAATGTATAATCTATACTGTAATTCAAAACGATTTCAGTAATTTACTGTACTAATTTTTACAAAGGTGTAGGTGGTTCGTGATGTCGTAAGGTAAGGGATGAACAAGAGTGGCTAAACCATGCCACTATCCTTTCCTTACAGTTACCAGTCCAGGACACGGATAATGGAATGACTCTCCAAATAGCAAAAATAAAAAAAGGGGGGAAAGTAAGAGAGCTAAAGAGAAAAATGTCTCCCGAACTAAAACAAACAAGGCAAGGACCAAATGTGGGTGGTACTCTGGAAATAGTGCGGGGATTGACAATTTCAGGTGCCTAGGGCGCCGGGGAAGTTAAAAACGGCCCAGCGCCCCAGATAAGCGTTTCCGCCCATGCATTGCTATGCAATTCTGTGCTGTCTAAATGTACTCTATCTGTCCTGAAAGTTTGTAACCCCTGTACTGATACGTCCTGTATAACAAGATTATAAACACGTCATAGCGTATGACAAAATCAGCGATTTATTTTGTTCTTTTCTTTCTTTTTTTATTTACGTACGTCTTACTTGCTAGTGAATCGAATCTTTACTAATTATTTCCAGTTTCAAAAATTTTTTTAATCAAGTTGTAAAGTTGAAATAAAAATAAGGGAAGTAAGCTGTAAATCAGATGTCTACCTGACTATTTGGCCTCGCATCAAAATTATAAGGGAGGTGACTCAGTTTAGGGAAGTGATACTCAATCTGAGGCCCACCGGCCTTTTCTGAGTGGTCTAGTCAGGGCCCATTGTCCTGAAAGTTTAATTATTTAGAACAAAGTACTAAAACTTTAGCGGGAAATTCTATCAATCAAGCAATTGATTCTATCAGTTTTGCTATTAATTTGCTTTTTTTAATAGTAGTATGTAAACAAGAGTCTTGGTCAAGGATAAAAGGAAATCGAAACTACCCCATAACTAATTAAAGGATACATGAAAGTAAATATTTTTGGTTTGTGTTAGATAGAAAGGTTCATATAATATAAAAGTAAAAGCCAAGAAGATAAATTTTAATATATTGATTAATTTTGCTTTGGTCTTATAGTGTTTTTTCTCTATTATTCTCATGGTGCGGCCCTCGTGAAATACTTGTCATGTGTATGTGGCTTGGCAGGAAAAAAGGCTGAGTACCCCTACTTTAGGGGAATTGAATCGGACAGAAAAGGCAGTAGGGAATGTTCAATAAATAAAACAAATAATTCTTAAAAAGGCAGTAAAATAACTTTACTGCACATTTTGCTTTCCACTTTTAGTTACAGTGAATTTAAATATATATATATATGCAAAAAAGAAGAGTCGTTTTTATCAAAAATCAATCAATGGAAACGACAAAAATAATTAACGAAATTAGAATCAAAATTTTTCATGACATCAAGTACTTAAATCTCGTGACACAAGCGATGACATACGAGAGGTTTCAAAAGTTCTGAAATAAAATACTGAAGCATAGTTTAATTTCAAACAATTTCTCCTCGGACTCCAATCTACCAAACTCCATTCAATAAAATTTTTTTCTGTTCCGAATAAACCACACTGCATGCTCCGTAAAATACACCCCCTCCCTTTATATCCCTCCCCTTTTATAAATTACGACACCCTCCTCCTATCCCCGAGGTATTTTTCCAAATATCGCGGCGTACGGTTTATTCTATTTTATTTTTTTAAGAAGAGGCATTCGCATGGCCTAGGAAATCGTAAAGCTTATCAGTGGCTTGAGCCCTGTTTTACAAGCAATAAGGGAAACGGCCCTAGCACTATAAAGTAGGTTCTATCCTTATCTCCTGGCCTGGTCGTATACAACAGAAACATGGCTCTTTCCTCAGCCGTAAAGGCAGGGTTGCAACATTTAGGAAGAAATCTTTCCGACGTGCTTGCTTCAAGAACCCAACAACTTAGCTTTCGGCACTGACACCAAAAAGGCTACTTGAAGCCGGCATTTGTGTGCAGCGTAATGGAGTATAAAGGTGATATATGCAAGTATTATCTATTTCGATAATATCTCTCATGACTTTTATAACCATGCTGCATCATAGCTCAGTCATTACCTTTAAAAAACGCTCCAACAAAACTAAAGATCTGAAAATATTTATACTTATAGTTAACATATGTTTTATATTCTTAATTTTACTGAAAATTTCAGAACTTGTGAATGTCAAACAACTGATTTTTAAGAAAATTTCTGGGAAATTGGTTTTTTAATATTTTGTTTGCTTTTGCTTTTATTAGTATTCTTTAATAAAGTGCCCCCCCCCCATCGTAGTTAAGATAAATAATGGGTATAGATGAACTAAACGTTAATAAAGCAAATAGTTTTAACAAGTTATTTTAGAGAAATAATTTTAAGTCAATTCCAACTTTGAATGGATGAATTGGAAGAGAGTATTTTATTTACGATTGAATATATAAATATATATATTTGGGAGAGAGTGAAGTAAGAGAGAGTAGGAATTGAAAAAGAGCATGATTTCTCTACATTGTTGCAACAATGCACACCCGGTTTGGCTGGTTTGGCTGAAAAACCGGTTTTCGACGCCAACTTTTTTTCATTGTTTTAACAATTACATTGTTACAACAATGGAGACTAATCTAAGTTGGCTTCTAAAACAATAATTAGTTATTAATTAACCGGTTATTAATGATTTAATATTTTAAAAAACTGTATTAACTTAAAGTGCAAGTTTAAAAAAAATTTATTTGAACGATTGGATGAATAGAATGTATTTTATTAACGATTGAAAATTTAAATAAGATTATATATATATATATATATATCGGGAGAGAGTGAAGAGCAGGAATTGAAAAAGAAAACACGGTGATGTATCCTAATTCGAAATAACTCCATACGAGAGTTCCATTTGATTTTCGAATAATTAAGAGTTCCACAACAATTTCTCTCTCATAAAATAGCCTAATCGAATTAATCCGTTATAAAGCAGCTGTTAAAAATAACACAAACAGGCGTGGAATTAGTTGCAAAATATCACGATCTGTTTTCACTACAGCTTTCAAAAAAGAACTGAAAGGCAAAATATTTGGCTGGACCAAGTGCTGGAAAAACGTAGATTGCCGAAGGACCAGGAGAAAGTGCGCCCTTCTTTACTTCTCCGGACCTCACATCAAGCGTGGAATCCGCACTAATACTGTCTTTGGAATCACAGCAGCCTCCCATCTGTAAACAGAGTGAGATATAACTATATTTAACATACATTTGCCACTGAGCTTATTTTGAGGTTTCACTATATACATAGGAATACGAATTTCTCCGAAAAGTCTCACAGCCTACGGAAGATTCTGTACTAGAAGAGCTGTTGCTGTATAAGAGATCGGAGTTTTTTTCTTTCACAAAAGAAGCGGAAAATAAGATCAAGATAAAAAAAATTTATTTTTCTAATGGGGCTGCGTATTGGTATTTTTTGCCTTCGCAGATCTAGTTCATTCCCTAGGAGCTGGTATCACTTTTTAGTGCGGCACCGTATAAGCGACACCAATTACCGCAAGTAATTATGATGCCCAATTTCCTCCCAGATGGAGGCCCCTGAGCTCTGACGATGCGAAATTGAACTTAGGAATTTAATTTTGCCGAGAGCACCCAAGCCAAACGGGCACTTCTAGGGATCTTTCACATGCCGTATAATCATACGACATGGCCGCTGTCGATTTTCTGCATCATGAAAATCCACCGACTTGAGCCGGGGTCAAACCCGCAACCTTGGGTGCAGAAGGCCAGCGACAAACCAACCACCCCATCCAGTCAGCAAAAATGAAAATAAAAAATAAAGGATTGTAATGCAATAATTAGTTTGTTGTGAATTAACTTTTTGCAAAAATATATCTACCATTCAATTGAGTCTCAGCTTTTTAACTGACTTAAATTAAACAATTAAGTGACTTCGTCCAAGAATACGTTGCCGAAAATAGTCCACATGTACAATGTACATGAATACTAGGGCGTTTTCATAAAGTTCTTATTGTTACTAAAAATAACCCAGATAGAGGCTTAATTTTTAATTGTTAGTTTCAAGGGATCTTTACATAACCATCATTTACAGATTTGCATACTTCTCTCACATTTTCTTGATCTTTCGAAGGCCATAATTGTGGAATTCAGCTAATTGCCTCCAAAGTCATTGGTCCACTTCTTAAATGACGGCAAATCCCCAGCCCTTCAATGTTTCTTTGAGCTATGGAAATAAAAACAATAGTTAGAACGAAATCGCGAGAAAAAGACAAACGTGGCAAAATTTCATATTGCTTTGATTCCTCAATTTCACCCTGTGAGATTAATACATTCTCGGCAATAAGATGGACGCCTTTATTAATCATACCACACCTCTATTTGATCAGAACATGGCGTAGTTTGTTCAACGGTGTGCATTAACAGGCCCCGGTAGTTTTTTTGACTTGGACGCCTTCACGACATTCCAAAAAACAATCACGATGACCTTTCCTGCAGACTTCTGCAACTGAGGAGTGGCCGCAGTAATCTAGTGGTCAAGGAAACGGTTTCGTGACTGATATGTCATGAGTTCGAGTCTAGTGCCACCGTGCGGAGGGGGCCGATGCACGTTAAACATGTCAAGGCTGAAACGTCCTCCAGTGGAAGTTATCAGAGGGGGTGCCAGCCCAAGTGGCCTCATCACTTGACCATGGTACAAAATTACGAAGTCCTTCACCAACAGCCTTCGTGCAGCTTTATAGTGCGAAGTAAACATAACTATCACTCCCTCGCTCTGCAACTTAGCCTTCTTGGAGGGAGATGAATTGCCGTGCTTGTATTTCTTTTGTAAGTGGATAATACTGGTCAGTAGTGTACACAAAAATTTTCAAGGGAGGAGTCCATGGTCGAAAGTCCCCAACTAGTATCATACCTCAAGACAACACCAATTGATTCTTCTGATTCTATTGATTTTGTTAACAAAAAAAAGTAAAAAATAAATCGTTAAATTAATAATTAGCATTAATTTTTTAATAAATTGTTTATTAAGAGTAATTAATTAAATTTTACATTATATATATATAGGATTATCATCAATTGAAAAAGAACTCAAGGGCTTTGGAGGGGGGGGGTCCAGACTTTCAGGACACCCCCCCCCTTGTGTGCGCCACTGATACTGGTAGATTCAAGAATCCCCTATTGTTGCCATGCGCCCTAAAAGTCTTATTCATCTTACTTCAAAAGATGCCGCATCTTCTTTGAAAAATCATGCTTTGTTTGCTTCTGGAAACGAGATAGTAATCGTAGAACCCAGCGTGTTGTCACCTTTGGCGCGTGTAATTCTTCAAGAACAATTTTCATACACATCCGTAACTAAGATGTTTCATTCATAATTACTTGGATAGTTCCTCTCCGATCTGAGGGATAAAGTTCTCCCCTATCCTGACTGTGGCAGCATCGTCCATTAGTAATGGTCTAGAACCAGTGGCGTACACAAGGGGGGAGTGAGCCCCAAAGCCCTTGATTTTTTTTTCGATGAATTATAACCCTATGTATATGGTGCATAAAATTTAATTATTTGTTATTAATAATGAATTGCATTAATTAATGCTAATTATTTATTCAATAATTAATTTTTTTACTGTTTTTTGTTCCCGAAAATCGAAAAAACCAAAAGAATGGCAGCGTATTGGATTATGATACAATAATGGTAAACATCCGACCCTGGACCCACTCCTTGAAAAATTCCTGTGCGAGCTACTGTTTTCAACTTCTTGAGTGTCTGTGAGGGACATATGACCAGCTTGAAAATTCCTTTTTCATTTCACAACAGTGCCATATGATTTGCCCTGATTGCGCTGTTATCTATCAATTGTATGAACTTAAACATGAGCCCTATCTTCTCCATACTGCGAATTAATTTAATCTACGGCTACTTGAAATCAAACAAGGCAACATTTGTAGTTGTAAATTACAACATTATGTACACAAGGAATTCTAGTTTTTGAAATCATTATTGAAAGGGACAAGAAAGCTGCAATACATTTTCAAAACAGACTTACGGGTAATATATATTAAGTAGAAAAATGTTGATAAAATTTATAAATTATAATTTTTTCCGATAAAAAACATGAAAACTACCAAAAAATTGTATACATATTCCGTTCCGATTATTTTTCTTTCCCATAAAAGTGTTTTTAAACACACTTTTGGTAAAAAAAAAATTAAAAATATAGGGAACGAAAAGATATTTTATCAATAGAAACCCAATAAAAACATGAAATAAAATGAATTTAAGAGATTGATTGTAAGATAATATTAAAAATCCTACTTATAAGCTCAAGGTATCGAACACGTTGAAAATGACCAAATTCAGTCAAGAGAGATATTTTGTTTTTTCATTTATTGAATAGAGCTATCTTTTGTCTTAGCAAAACATACACTCATGTCCATAAATTAAGGATAATTCAGAATCACACAGAAATTGAACTCTAAAATAAAAATTTCACCTGTAGAATTATCACAAACATCTTGAACAAGAATATGCAAATTACAGGAAATCACCAGATGGCGCGGATAGTACGTCACAACGACAAGAGTGTAAGAGAGGGTATATAAGGAATGGTGGCAAAGAAGTAAAATTGTTCACAATCGCTTTAAAAGCCTTTCAGTGCAATAACCGCATAGTTATGGATGACACAAAGGAAGCATTTGGATGATTTTTTACGTGGTAGAATTATCGGACGACTGGAATGTGGACGTACCCACCTGGAAGTATCCGAGGAACTTGGAATCGCCCAGAGTGTCATCTCCAGGCTTTGGCAACGATTCCAAGATGATGGTAATGTGAGTAGATGTTACAGCACAGGTCGCCCTCAAGTTTCAACGCCAAATGAAGACCGGTATTTGGCAGTTACTGTCAGAAAAAACAGACGGAGCACAACATCAGACCTATCTCGTTAGCTCTCTTCAGCTACCGGTACGACAGTTTCAAGGCAGACCGTGTACAGACGCTTAGGGCACATTGGTCTATATGCTCCTAGACCTGTCAGATTTGTTCCCCTTACCGCAACTCACTGTCGCCTGCGATTAACCTGGAGTAGAGAGCATGCATTGTGGTCACCGCAACAGTGGTCTTGTGTGATGTTTTCCGACGAGTCCAGGTTTAGTTTGCAGTCTGATTCTCGCCGGACTTTCATATGGAGAGCGCCAGGTACCCGTTACCACCAAGAGAATACCATTGAACGACACTGTTACGGTTGTGCAGGATGGCTCATTTGGAGAGGAATTATTCTTGGTTCCAGAACTGACCTGCATGTTCAGAGTGTAACGATGACAGGCCACATCTATCGGGATGTCATTTTGGAACAACATGTACGTTTGTTTCGGGCGCCATGGGAGCTGAATTTCTGTTTATGGATGACAACGCCCGTCCTCACCGTGTAAACATTGTAGACGAATGCCTTCAATCGGAGGATATCACCCGTATGGATTGGCCAACATACTCACCGGACTTGAATCCAATAGAGCATGTGTGGGATAAGCTTGGCCGACGAATTGCAGCCCGTCAACCCCCTCCCACCTGTCTACCGGAACTTCGGAGGGCATTGCTTGATGAGTGGTGTAATATTCCCAAGATCAGATTGATAATTTGATACTCAGCATGCGTTGGCGTTGAAAGGCCTGTATTGCATCGTCCGGGAGACATACTCCGTATTAACCATCATACTAACCATGTTATACTGTTTTTGTAAATAGGTTATTTTTTGAAATTTGCCCAGGGAGTAAGTACAAATCGCAATTTTTATTAATTATGTCAAACATATAGCATCTTTTTTTGCTCTTTACCTCTTGTTTAATAAATAGACTTAACAAATAAGTCAAATTTGTTTGCTTCTGTCTCTTTCTTTGCCTGAACTTCATTATCCTTAATTTATGGACATGAGTGTACTTTGTTTTGTTTCTACGCTACCTAGAGGACAATTTACAATCAATTTTATAAAGTTAGAAAACCGGAAGTGGGTTTTTGATCTACCAGAAAATTGCTCAATATGCATTGTATTGTATAAATTGTATAAAAAAATATTGTATTTAAATAAATTGTATTTAAATTGCTCAAAATCTACCATGGCGAGTCTGATAACACAAAATATTACGAATGTATTTCTGTAAAACTTTGTTCAGAGAATGTACTAAAACATTTCTTATTGTATGAATACTTTTTGAGTTATGGCTTGTTATTTAAATAATGTTCTCATAAAAAAATGTAACATTTCTTATAATGTTTACTCAATCAGCTCTAAATTTTCAAATTTTAATAAAAAATTTAAAAATTTTTACATTTTTTAGATAAATCCATCTAATTTGTTTTAGTAATACTTTTACTAATATATGTTTATTACTTTTTCTCTAACTGCTTTGAAGTTTTTCAAAAATATTGCTAACATTTCACTTATATTTGTGATTTTTCTGAAATTCAGGTAATTTATTTTAAATATTCATAGTTAAATAGTAATATTTATTGGTATTGAGTCCTAAAAGAGCATTTGAAATGTTTTAGTATGCTATTTTGTTAAAAAGTACTCCGAACGTTTTCGGATACCTTAAATTAGGAAGAACAATAAAAAATTTATTCTTAATTTTCTAAAATTTTTACCTTAAACAAATCAGAAACTCCATAAATTGTCATTAAAAATAAAGTAAAATCGAACACAATCAAAATATTTCACAAGCGTGCTGTACGGTAATGAACTTAATATTCACTTATATTTGGCGAGAATACAGACTTTTTTGGCGAGATTGGCAGTCCTAAGGTCGTAACATTAAATCACACGCCGTAGGGCAAGCGTCGGAACTGTGACGGCCGTTTGGGAAAATCTGTAGCCCAATTTCCACAACTAGCCTTTATTTTATTTTATAAATTCCCCCTTTTGTCATAAGCGCTCTTCGCCTGTTCTTCAGTTAAAGAGACGAGAGAGAGAGAGACAGAGGGCATTCCTTCATCATTTGGCGCCAGATATTTTGGATCGGAAATAACAAATAAGTAAATTTTCAGACAATCCGTTTCAATATTTAAGTGGCACTTTTTACTCTCTGCATTCTGTATTGTTAAAGATATCGATCTGCTTGGACTAGGGGAAAATACTTTATGCTCAAGTTGAGTTTTATTTTACATACTAGTTGGTATGCCCGTTCATAGCACGGGAGTTGAAATGTTAAACAATACAGTTGAAGAATAAAGTTTTTAATGAGTTAATTATACGTGTGAATTGCAAATTAAACAAACAAACAAACAAAAAGCTTTTTGCTTATCTCAGCTGAATAAAAACACCATATTTGTTAAATTTAAAGTCTAAAGGTCTAATAGCTGATACAAAGGAATTTTTTTATTTATAACGCCCCGTAACTCTCTTGTGGGTCGATTTTTGAAAACACCTTCCTAAGCTGATCTCTGCTGAGCAAAAGTAACATATTGCAACTAATTTTGCGTAATAAATGCTTAAAATGGTGTAAATAATTTATATATGGATGTGTAATACGTTAATACTACTTTCTGTTGCATTTATTTTATGTTAAAACTGTAATATTTACTAGCAACGCCGTTCCTTACATTACATTATAATGGCGTTCAATGGAAACACAGTGAAATGTTGGCGCTAGAGTCAGGTTAGCACCATTTTTTGCGACCATGTTGGCAACTTGGAGATTGATTGAACGGTGCTGAAGATGAAATGCTATAACGCCACCTGGTGAGGAGCTGCAACAAAAAGGATAGCTCTAAAACCTTCTCCTCCCAAATGAAGTATATTCATAGAGCTCGGTTGAGGAGTTGGAGTGAAGCGAGCTCATATATACAAACATCCATTTATACATATATAGATGACAAAATTGTGTTTGATGTTTTTCAAAAATAAATACTTAAAGAAATAGCTTTTTGTATACGATTTATAATAATAACTTTGAAATAAAGAAGAAAGAGAGAAAACTCAATAGTTATTAAACGCCATCAAAAAATGAATTAATCAGTAAACAACTCAAGGAACTTTGTATACCATGGAATATCTTTTGGTGCCATTTAAGATAATGTGTAGCATAAAATTTTCAAACTTTCTCGAGTCATGGAACCCTTAGGTAAATTCAGAGAGCCTCATTATCCTATCACACATAAAGAATAGGAGTATATCTTAAATTAATATTTAAAGTAGATCACAACGTGTTATAAATACTTAATATAGGGGCAGTTAAAAAAAGTATTGTATTTTTTATTAAAAAAATTAATGAACGTTTTTAATAGAAATTACTTATTAATAATACTAAATTTGTGATCCAAGTGTCATCCACGCGCATTATATTTAGTAGCTGGGATATACACCTGCATTTTTTTACATAAAACTGTAGAAATCTAGGTCTATAAAATTATTTGCAGTCGCATTTCATATTCTGCGTTTGATTTGTTTTTATACTTTATTTTCATAGCAACTTAGCTTGAAGAACATTTTTCACTCAAATACTATGTTCAGAATGACATTAAAATGTTCATAGCTGTGCGAGAAATCCTGTGTATTTTGTGTGAATTTGCAACTTAAATTTTATGGAGCTGTTTTTATTTAAATTTGGATTTCTACGTCGAATCTTTGATATGTCGATAAGAGAGTTAGTTGTTTCCTCTTCTTTATAATAGATGTTTTTTCCACTAATGAAAAAAGGTGTTTTTTTATAGAAAACTATTTAGTTCTTCAAAACATTATACAAATGAAAATTAATTTAAAATTACTTCGTGTAACCCGAAATATTAAACATAATAGTCACAATCTAGTTGGTAGTACATGGCCACGGTAGCCTAGGGGTCAAGGTATCGCATGATGGCTGGCATGTCATGAGTTCGAGCCCAGTACCACTAAAGACTCGCCGTGTAGGGAAGCGATGTACGTTAAATCTCTCGAGAGCCCAAACGTCCTCCCGTTGGTGTGGTAGTTAGAAGAGGGGGTTGCCAGCTCAGGTGTCGTCCTCGTCACTTGCCCATGGTTCAAAATTACGAGGTCCGTCACCAAAAGCCCTCGTGTAGCTGAACAGTATGGCGTTAATATTCACTCTTTTACTAGTTGATTGTATATGTAAAAAAATTAATATCCTTTTATTATTATAATAAAAATTTAAAATTATTAAAAAATACAGCTTATTATACATAAATAAATTTTTCAATTTTAATTAAA
This sequence comes from Trichonephila clavata, assembly GCA_019973975.1. NCBI lineage: Eukaryota > Metazoa > Arthropoda > Arachnida > Araneae > Nephilidae > Trichonephila > Trichonephila clavata. Next base: position 32,803 of record BMAO01018334.1, on the reverse strand, counting down.
GGGGTGAGCTTTAGATACTTGTAGTTATACAAATTTCTCATACAGAACGTGAAATCATTTTACATACACATTTATCATTTTTTTCAATTTTGTTGTGAGTCGTGGAATTCCTAAGCATGCCCCATGAAACCCCATTGTTCTGTGGAACACAGTTTGAAGACCACTTGGGTTTTATAGCAACAAGTTAAACCTTGCGGTCAATTTTATATTGGAATTCTTTTTAAATTTCTTTAGAATCTTTTTTGCATTCACATAATAAAATACTTTTCTCTTGAAAAATCTCTAGTGACATTTTTTTTAGCTTTACCTGTATATTAATTGTAATTCATTTAAAATACTTTTTTAAGAGGAACGTAACATATCATAAAAGATCGCTACACTCATGATGGCCACACGATAAATAACCACTGTGCTCAAAACTGTCGTTAGACGTGTACTTGTTTTATTTATAAAATTAAGATAAAATTTCAAATTTGATATAATTTGGGAAAGATGCTCAAGTAAGAGTTTTCCAGAATTTAAAAAAATCTTATATTAAAATGTACAGGGTGGCCGTAATAAAACTGCAAGTGTTCAAGGGGTGCTGGAGAGAAAACTACCAAAAATATTCCAGTGAAATTTGGTATCTACACGTTTCAGAACATGCGCAAGTCAAATATGCAAAGAAAAAAATCGACATTTCCCCCCGATAAATGGCGCTGTGCAGTGTTTCAATGCTTATCGACGGCATATATACAAATTTTAAGCCCACCGAACAGCATAAAAATGAGACCATATTGAATAATGGCCAGTCATGACCCACGTTCCAGGTTTAATTCTTGCGATTTTTATCTGTGGAGACATCTGAAAGATATGGTTTATAGAGAACGACATGTGTGCTTCTGTTGCGGAATTGAATTATAGCATAACGAGACACGTGATGTGTGTTACAACATAGATTTTAAATGCGATGGTGGCCCATGCTGTTTTACGTTTTCAGCATGTGGTAGCATCTGGTGGTTCGCATATTGAGCACCTCATGTAGTAATTTCATTGATTAAATAATGGTTTAATTGTTTTCCAAAGCGTCTTTATGGATTGTTTAATTTGTGATCTTAATTTACGTTCATTTTTGATTACATAATACTGTAAAAATTTAATTACTGAAGCTAATTGTATGGAATTTTGATAAACTGTAATTGATGTTGAAAATTGTGTATATGCATCTTAAAATGTCATTATGCCCTGTCTATAGGTTTTGGAAGTTGTGTATGCCAACGGTGAGCGTTGAAATACGGTACAGCGCCATCTATCGGGTGAAAATGGCGATTTTTTTTCTTTGCATATTTGACTTGCGCTTGTTCCGAAACGTGTACATACCGAATTTCACTGGAATATTCCCGGTAGTTTTCTCTCCAGCACCCCTTGAACACTTGCAGTTTAATTATGGCTACCCTGTACTTTTTAGTCAAGTACTTTTTGTTTACCTGTGTGTGTTATTATTGTTGACAAATGTGTAGTTTCTAAAAGAAAGTTTATGTGAAAATCAAGAGTTGGCAATAACGAATTGTATAAACTAATTGACTGGAAACACATAATTTAGTGTTTCTCAAATTTTCAATATTTGCTACCCAACATTCAATCATAATTTTCATCATGACCACCATCCATATTATAACAATGTATTGAATTCAATAATACTGTACTTTGATGCTAAAGCTACAATACAACTTTAATCTCTTAAGTACCACCGGCATGTATAAACATCTCGCTCAACCAAAGGATTATTTGCCCTGGATGTATATATACGTCTTTTCAAAGTACAATCGTTTCTGTGCCTTGTTATCCATAAAATTGTCCCCAGGACTTTGGAAAACAATGAAAGGACCTTGGCAGTATTTGCGAATGATATACTTGTTTTAGATTATTTACTTTTATATATTTGTTCCTTTTCTCTCCCCTCCCCAATACATAACATACGCGCACCTACATGGAAAACAATGACATTGGCAGCGAATCAATACATTTTAATCGGAATTTAAGAGATTAATTATAAACCGTACGAATTATCAAGATAAGTGTTAATTTTCACATATTTTACATATGAAAAGCCCTTGGGATCACTGGTAATTATTAAACTTGTTCTTAACTTAGTCTTGTTAAACTAATTATAAAGTACATTATGCAATACTGATGCATTGAAAAATGTTTTATATCAACGTAAATGTGTATTTTATTTTTCATTATGACAGAATGCATTTTGTTTATTTACTTTCAGTAAATTAATAACTTCTTTAAATAATCTTTTGTTTTCGACTTTTCAATATGCTCGCGCCCCCTTGTAGAGCTATCACAGTTTGAGAAACGCTGACATAATTGTATTTATAATATGATTATCATATCAAATGAATCGCCCATTATATTACTGCACGAATGGACTAAATTCATGTGATGTCATAGTCACATGATACGGATAGCCACATGTTTCTAGTCAATCAGTTCAAAAATTCTTAAGACATCATAGTCACACGATAAAAGCAATCATTTGTTTTCAGCTAATCAGTTCATGCGCTACGTTGTTGCCAATTTTCGCTTTTTGTAGAAATTTTCTCTTAAAAAGTACACATTTGTCCACATTAATAACGCACATAAGCATAAAAATACATGCAAAAAATTAAAAAAAAAAATTTTTTTATGATTTAAATTTTTTTATCCAATTATGGAATTTTAAATTTCATCTAAGTTAAACAAATAGAACAACAAGTACAATTAGTTTAATGCCTGTTTTGAATTCAATGGAAAACACGTGTTTGTCTTTATCACGTGACTGCAATGAATTGAGCCCATTAAAAAATACAAATTAAAAAGAGCTCACGTATGCAATACCTGAAAAATAAGAACACGTTCATGTGATTTAGACCTACCAACATCAAATCAAATCATACACTTACAACGTGAAATTGATTTACTATTTAAAATTAAAGTTTCTAATGAAACATTTCTCTCTCGTTTTTATTTGCTTATAGAATTAATATTATTTATTTATTTTTATTTATTTTGCTTCATGATGTAAAATTCGATTTAACGAAAAGCTGAGAAGCCAAAATATTCTTCGGTGGGTTTTAATATTGTTATGGGGACATGTTGTTGCTGTTGTTTCTTATGCCACCTTGTAAAATACGAGACCTACTCTCGGACCCAGCTAGAGGTGTGGGAAAAAGTGAAAGACAACTCTCCATGATATTTTTCAACTATTTATTCAACACACTAATTATCAACAGACACAATTCACACAAGTAAGTATTCAAATAAGATGAGACGTTCCAATAAAGAGCAGAGGGGATTTAACTACGAGAGACGTGAATTCTATTAAGAATTCTAATAAATTGATCCTCCTCCTCTCTCTCTCTCTCTCTCTCTTATGGATCAATCCACTACTCTAATATTTGACTTAAAATTTAGCTATGGTGACTAATCGTCACTTAAATATCTTCAACTATTTAATGCCAGAATGCTATTTAATGCTATTAATGTTTACAAATACCTGATCGGTAGATATCTTTCCTTATCGTCAGCTTCTCAATATTTCAATCTCCAAGCAACTCCGTCTCTTCATCTATTCTCCTCTATCGCACTCACTAGCTAGAAAACCTATACTATATATAACTGACCTAATCTGCATATCACGGTTTCTTCTTCCAAAAGGGTTGATTGTGAATGATAGCCCAAAGATTTACAAAGAAGATAGCGTATAGATCCTTCACAACCTGATCTGGACTACGTCAGATCCAGGCCCACGAAATTCATCACGGCAATGAGCTAGATGTATGCCTGTCGTTGGCCTTAGGCTTGATCCCAAACCGGTGACAGTACGATTTAGCTCATGCTTGTCTAAAGTGCGGCCCAAACGCAAATTATGAAAATATTTCAATTTACACATTTTTATTTTTTAAAAAAATAAATGCATGCACAAAATGTGCAAAATATGCTGCATTAATTTTCGATTTACTTGAAGAGTTTGAAAGAAGATTTCAAGATTTTTGAAGAAAAAAAAAAAGAGTATCTCAATATATATTCTACCCCGATTTCTTCAGAAATAAATAAATTGCCTTCAAATCTTCAAATGGAATACACTGAACTGCAAAGTGGCATTCAACTGAAAGAAAATTTGGGAATGTTTCTGCACTAGAGTTTTATAAAGATTACCTACACCGCGCGCGATAAATATCCTCATTTTCACACTCATACTTTATTAATGTCTTCAGCTTTGGCAGTACTTATATTTGTGAATAGTTATTTTCCAAGAATGAAGCATACAAAAATCAAAAATAGGACAAATATCACTGACAAACATCTTGAAAATGCATTACGAATTGCAACTTCATCTATTGAACCCGATATCGATTTGCTTATTCAACACAAACGCAAATTCTTAATTAACTTGATTTTTTTCCATCTTTATAAAATCCAAACTAAATGAGACGAAACTTTTTCAAATTTAAAATAAATGTGTACTTATTCATGTCTAATTCGTATTTAAAAAAAACTATAATAAAATACTATAATTTTGAGGGAGAACACCCTGGGGGATATCAAGGGCCTCCAACCCTATCTTCCCCTTCCACCAACCTCACGAGAGGATTTGCGGCTCGATGGCTATTTGGAGTACTCCATGCTACAAAATTGCACAATACACTTATAAACACATTCATGCCTTCTCCGGGATTCGAACCCAGGCCCTACGGCACAACAGTCAACGTCGCTAACCACTATACCGGATGTGTGGCTTTAGGGAGACATTTAAAAGTATAAAATCACTGTAGATTTAAGGCTAAATTCATATTCATTCTACATAGAAATATTTTATACTGTAAAATTTTTTATAATTTTAAGTTTAAGACAATAAAAAAAATCACTGACAATTATCATTGACGACAACAGTAATCATTAATTCATGTCGGGGTCTATTACAAAAACAAAACAAATCTCGATTGGGCTTGAATTCTTGTTATTTAGATCTTTGTCAAAGTTCTTAAATTACGAGGTCCATCACCAATAGCTGTGGCGTCACTTTAGGGGTACGACGCTAATCAACGCTCACTGACGTGCCAGAGTTCTAGAGAATTTTGTTACGCATTACCTGTTGAAAACAGACCACAAAAGAGCAACTGTTGGAAAAAAAATTAATATGTGATACGCTTGGTGAGAACGCATCGGCAAAAATAAATAAGGAATACATTAATTGAACTATTATGCATCCGTTATTTAAGTTTTATTTCAAGAAAATAAAACCGTATTTCCAGATAACACATTTAACATTCCTTCTTCTTGGAGAAAAAAATTACTGAATATGTGATATACATCGAGAAAAGGAATTTTTGATTATTTTACGACATTGGTCCTCAAACTGTGTTTCACGGAACCCTGGGGCACAAGGCATACCCTGGGGTACCAAGAATGACAATAAAAAATTCAGAAGAAATAAGCATGTGTGCACAGTAGCGCACACAAAAATTTTTCAAGGGGGGAGTGCATGGTTGAAAGTCCCTCGACTCGTATCATACCTCAAGACAACACCAATTAATTCTTCTGATTTTGTCGATTTTGTTAACAAAAAACAGTAAAAAATAAATTATTGAATTAATAATTAGAACTAATTAATAAATTAAATTGTTAATTACAAGTACTTAATTAAATGTTACGTTATATATATATATATATAGGATTATCATTAATAGAAAAAAACTCAATGGCTCAAAACACAATCCGGACCCCCAGGACACCCCCCTTGTGTACGCCACTGTGTATGCAGAATGGATTCGCGTTCTCTATGAAGTTTGTATAGTTACAAATACCTAAAGCTCCTTCTATTCATTAAAACTGAAAATTTTATTTTTATATAACTTTATTTTACAACACTTTTTAAACTTTTATTGTAATATAATAAAAAATATTAAAACGTTTTTTATCTTTATATATATACTTCCTACTAGATTGTGAACATTCTATTTGCTTACTATCTCGGGTTCCACCAGATAGTAAGCAAATAATTTAATTAACGAGATAATTTTATACTCGTTAGTTAACATAATGTCTTGCAAAACTAACTAGTTTTCTAGTGGAAAATACACCTTTTTGCATTTGTGGGGGGGGGCTCTAATGCAGGAAAGGGAGCAACATATCAACAGAGTTGATGTTAAAATCTAAATTTTTGGGCGAGAACAGCTTCTAAATGTTAGGTTGCAAATTCATACAAATTACACGGGATTTATCACACAGCTATAAACATTTTAATGCCCTTCAGAGCATTATGTTTAAGTTAAATATATTTCTCAACGTAAGTGGCTACAAAAACCAAGTATAAAAACAAATTAAACTCAGAATATGTAATGAGATTGCATTTAATCTCAAGAGACCTAGACTTCGACAATTTATGTAAAAAATACTATAGCATATATCCCAGTTATTAAATATAATGCATGGGTAGGTGACACTTGAATCAAAAATTAATATTAATAATGTGTAAATTATAATTAAAAAATTAATTTAGAATTTTTTAATAATATAAATACAGTACTTTTTTTTATTTGCCTTTACATAAAGTGCCTATAACATGTTGATATACTTTAAATGTTATTTTGAGATATAATCTTCAAAATATGAGCATAGAATGGGTTCTACAAAAACACTTTCTAGTTCTAAGGGTTCAGTGAGTTGAAAAAGGTTTTTTTTTACGATAAACGGCTTACACAAAATCTTATTTTTAAAGAAAGCTGTATGATTCCTGTAACTTATATTAAAGAAACTTTCCCTTGGCGTTAAAGAAAAAAATATCAATTCGGAAAACATCTTCAATCAAAAAGATGTCCTGGCAAACACAAAATTTGTGTGCTTATAACTCTTAAGGTATCCGAACGCGTTGAAAATGACCAAATTCAGTCAAGGCAGATGTTTTTGTTTTTTTATTTAATTGAATAGAGCTATCTTTTGTCTTCACGAAACATACTTTGTTTTGTTTCTACACTACCAGAGGCCAAGTTACAATCAATTTTATAAAGTTAGAAAAACCGGAAGTGGGTTTTTAGTCTACCAGAATTGTGAGCATTTAAATTGCTCAAAATCTATCATGGCGAGTCTGATAACTCAAAATGTTACGAATGTATTTCTGTAAAACTATTTGAACCTGATATTTATGTTATTTTCTAGAGAATGTACTAAAATATTTCTTATTGTATGAATACTTTTTGAGTTATGGCTTGTTATTTAGATAATAGTCTCATAAAAAATGTAACATTTCTTATAAAGTTTACTCAACAGCTCTAAAATTTTCAAATTTTAATAAAAAATTAAAATTTTAGTACATTTTCTAGATAAATGCATCTAATTTGTTTTAATAATACTTTTACTAATACATGTTTATTACTTTTTTCTCTAACTACTTTGAAGTTTTTCAAAAATATTGCTAAAATTTCACTTATAATTGTGATTTTTGTAAAATTTAGGTAATTATTTTAAATTTTGATAGTTAAATAGTAATATTTATTGGTATTGAGTCCTAAAAGAGCATTTTTTTTTATTATAGTATGCTATTTTCTTAAAAAATATCCGAACGAGTTCGGATACCTTAAATTGGTTTGTCATACTATGCTCTTGAAATATAAAGAGATCGAAACAAAGCATAACTTTTCACTTTAACACATACAGTTAAAAAACCATTTGCCAATGAATTATAAGAAATGAAATATAAAGCATATATTTTATTTAAAAAAAAGATAAAATGGATAGATTGAAGCACAAGTGCATAATACATTAAAATATATAACCCTCTACTCGACAGTAAGTTAAATATACGATGTAAATATTGGAACAGTTATGTTTTCTGAAAGCAACCTCATTTTTGTTCTTCAAGATTAGGCGAATATATAGGCTTATAAATAAATACATAAAGTAAATAAATGCATGTTTGCAGTGTTGAGAACCTTTCGAACCGGTAATGAGTTTTCCTGTGAACAGATAATAAAAGACAAATAGAATGATTCATGTTTATTTACTACTGAATTACTTAGTCAGATTATTGATAAACTAAAGAATTTAGAAAATATTCATAAATGCGAAACCGGAAAAGAACCACATGCATCTCTTATCTATTTTAAACAGACAGACCACCCACACTATATGTACGAAAAACTAAGGTCATTGAAGACCAGAACCGTAGGAATCAATTGACAGAGAAGTCCAGCGTGGGGGGCCAAAGTGACCGCCGTTTCTACATGTTGAACAACATGTAACGCGCGATTGAAACTGCGTGTTTTGATATGAAATGCTTCTTCACATGAAATGTGAAGCATTTCCTTTATTTAATTGAAATTAGTTACCGTAAAATTTCAGTGGTATGCTCCCTATCCACAACTGAAAGATTTCTTAAAATTAAAAGCGAGATTAAAGGCAAAATATTGAGGAAACTGTTTAGGGAAAAATACTTTCCTTCGACACTGTTTACATTTCTTTTAAATAACAGTAATTCAGTCTATTTTTATTTGATATTAATAAAAGACAGGGGATTAACCGATAAATTTGTAATAATAAACCTCCTTCTTGTCTACCCTGTGACCCAGCTAAAGGTGTGGAAGAAAGTGACGGATGATTCGAGATGATAACTTCCAATTATTTTATTTAGCACTTTAATCGACTCAAACACAATTCAAAGCAACACAATAAACAGGATGTTCCAATCAGTCAACAGAGGGATGGGACGAGAGTCGCGTTTTGGAAGAATACATTTATTAACCATTTTATAATAATAGTTCTTCTACCTCAATATTACTTTACACGGTAGATATATAGCTAATGGCCGCTTAACCACTTTAAATTTTAAAATCAAACGTAATATGAAGATCACAATACCTGAACTGTTGGCAATCTTCTAATTAATTAAGGTTTAATTTATCAATATCAATTTCCTGTTTTTAATCTCTCGCAAGGGCTTTCTAACCTTTTACGGTAATTTTCACCTTGTATCTCTCTTGTCACCTTTAGTTAACTAACTTTCTACTATCTATCCTTCTTCACTTCTTAACTCACTAACTCTTTTAACTCACAAACTAGAATTATTTAATAAACTTAATTTGTATATCACGCCTTCTCATTAGGAGAAGATTGATTATTTTTGATAACCCCAAAGAATTCCCAAGAGGATTTCTATTATTTTCAAGATCCGTCACAAATTTAGTTTTAAGTTATTCTAATCCTGTGATTTCTTATAATCCCTAACACATTTCACGCACACGCAACACTAGAATATGCATAAACACTTACACAGTTACAAAATTACCCTTTCTTCTCAAATCTCTGTCGAGTTCCAGTTTTAAAACTTTTAATTGCTTTGATGGCATGTCTCAGACAAATCATTATTCGGCCAAATTTAACCATTCTGAAAAAAAGTTAATGAGGAGTAAATTCCTTTTAAAAAAATTTTAAATATAAAACATTTCGCAAAAAAAAAAAAAAAATCACAAAACACTTAATATGTTTTTTTTAAAAAAAATATTAGAAAATGACATAATAATGAGCCTGATCTAAGGAATCCTAAGGATCTCAAAGAACTTGAGGAAGACTTTAAGAAATACGTCATCAAACACAATCAAGAAAAGTATACCGAATCACCTAATAAAGCCAATATCTTTGCAACTACAATATAAAAGAATCGCAAAATGCTTTTTTAAAATTCTTTTCTTTTTGTGCAGATTGGTAATTTCCATTGCAGACGTAGTACATTCCCCGGGAGCTGGTATCACTTTTTAGAGTAGCATCATATAGATGGATATCAATTACAATGATGTAATTATAACCTCCATTTTAATTAACCCCGGAAAATTAACCGTTTCATAAACACACTGCGCAATTATTGGGAAGCCACAAGTAGATATAACATTGCAAAGGTGACAGTTATTTAGGCCTGTTATTGCTGTTATGCCAGTAGTAAATAACATATGCTTGATCAATACCCACCAGGAACAAATTTCAGATGGACAAAAATATTGAGTAAAACATTCGATTATGAAGTCCACTAAACTTCTACAATATATTATTAAATGCTGTTAATCTAGTTTACATGAAAATGTGCTTTCTAAAATTACTTAAGGTATACGAACACGTTCGGAGTACTTTTTAACTAAATAGCATATTAAAACATTATAAATGCTCTTTTAGGACTCAATACCAATAAATATTACTTATTTAACTATCAATATTTAAAATAAATTGCCTGAATTTTACAACAATCCCATTTATAAGTGAAATTTTAGCAATATTTTTGAAAAACTTCAAAGCTGTGTTAGAGAAAATAGTAATAAACATATATTAGTAAAAGTATTACGAAAACAAACTAGATGCATTTATCTAGAAAATGTACTAAAATTTTAATTTTTTATCAAAATTTGAAAATTTTAGAGCTGATTGAGTAAACATTATAAGAAATATTACATTTTTTATGAGACCATTATTTAAATAACAAGCCATAACTCAAAAAGTATTCATACAATAAGAAATATTTTAGTACATTCTCTAGAAAATAACATAAATATCGGGTTTAAAAAGTTTTATAGAAATACATTCGTAATATTTTGAGTTATCAGACTCGCCATGACAGATTTTGAGCCATTTAAATGCCCACTTCTGGTTGATCAAAAACACACTTCCGGTTTTTCTAACTTTATAAAATTGATTTTAACTTGGCCTCTAAGTAGTGTAGAAACAAAATAAAGTATATTTCGTAAAGTCAAAAGATAGCTCTATTCAATAAAATAAAAAACAAAAATATCTGTCTCGACTGAATTTTGTCATTTTCAACGTGTTCGGATACCTTAAAATGTGTCTACTTGTCATGATACAAAATAATTCCAAACAAAACTTTGTCTTTCGTGTTAGGAAAGTGTTATTGGTTTTCTTAGAAGTTATGAATAAGTTGCAGTTAAATATAAGGGCGTAGCTACGGACGTATCAACCGTTTAACTGATAAGGGGCCCCCAAGCTACAGAGGTCCCAACATGTGTAAGCAAAAAATCGTAAAAAAATATCCAGTAGTCTTACTCTAATATACGTTTATAAAATCGTCTGTCATTGGCACCCGGTTAAAAAATTTTCATGAAAACTACATCTAAGACCTCACGTCTTGAAACCTTTAAAAGCAGTTGCCATTTTACTCACAAAATAATGAGAAGGGGTAGTACAAACTCGGAAAGGAGTCTAAAAAATTCCTATTCAAAGCGGCTCATCAGAGAGATCATTTGAAGTAAAATATAGATAACATTTAGAATGGGAAGAATCCGTTCCTAATGTTATTTGCTTATAAATGCCAACATCCATTCGTCTGTTGATTGACTGTAGATAAGCGTCGCATTTAGAGGCTAGACGAAGGCTTGGCCTTTAGACACAAGTGTGTCTACAAGTGGTCAAATGAAAGAGAATAATATATTTTGCTTGCCTCTGTTCTTATTTATTTGTATAACATTCAATAGACCGACCCACTGTCATAATGGGTCGAATGGGTATTCATGGTCAGCAAGGGTTCGAAAGCTGATTTCCCTTCTGAGAAAAAACAGAACTATAAGCGCCAGAAATCCTCTGTCACCTTCCCAGTCGATAGTTAATTGCCCAGTTAAATAGCTACCTTATAGCGCACAATACTTTGTCGAAAATACGACGCTTTTCATCAGTATAGACATTCTAATTCCCTGCTCATAAGAGGTTTTAAAATATGTTTCATGTAACTTTATGCATGTCTTTGAATATGTTGCGATTCTTTTATCGAAAGAAAGATGAAAACATGAGAGAAAACAGATCATATTCCAAAAAAATTAACCAAAAATTAAAACTTTTCCCCCACAATTATCAATTTTGACTCATTCAGCTTGTAATAGTAAGATATTTTCCCCATTATTTCCTTACACTGTATAATAGTGTGCATAATGCATCCGACTTGAATTTTACATGGTTGCTACGTTACATAGAACACAGGGTAAGACTGAGTAAAATAGACATATTTGTATAGTAAAAAGGGAGTCGTGTGGTCATATTAATATGAAATTAAAAACGGGTTTTAAAAATTGCATACATTTTTCATGAATCCTTAACTTTTACATGCTTTAGCAAATAATTAACATGAAAGGAGAAATGCATACATATTTCTTCAACATAAGACAATAAATTGGCAGTATTTGCAATAATAATATTAAGCTATTCACCGCTACTTGTGTATATAACGCATTTGTAAATACTTGAGATAAGTAGGTCACTATTTTCAATGTAAATAGCTAAATTATCTGCAATGTTGAAATCTAATAAAGGTTCTCACCTTGTAATAACGTTTTAAGACATTGAACTACCATCACAAATACATAGTGATTTTAACTTCTTTTTTAGTTTTAGAAGTTCTTTATTTATAATTTTAAAAATACCAAACTCAACAAATAGTCATATATAACAGTTATAAGTTTTAATACACGTTTTGATCAATATTTCCATAATTATTAGCTAGATTTGTATAAAATGGATGGATACCATGAAATAAGGCCTTATTCGTAATTACTCAATATTGAAAGCATTTTGTTTAACTTAAATTGCAACTAAAAGAGATAAACGTGATGGATATACAAATATAACTCCTATATTGGAGAGGTAAGATTTTATAAAATGTTTGTGACGAATTTTTTCTAGGTTATAAGAAATCATAAATCCTATTTCTAAAACTCGACTGCAGGAAAAAATAAATGACCTACGAAAAGCTGGTGTTATATTTACTAATCTTCTAAACAGACTGCCACTAATAAAAGCAAGAAAGCGAAATTCATTCAGCTGTTTGCTTAACGAGTTCAGAGATCTCTAGCAAATGAATGTGTAATACCACGCTTTCAGACATAAAAGAGAACAAATCGCTGTTTCGATGAGTTATCAGATGTGAGTTAAGTTTAGTTTAAAATTCATTAAAAATTTATTTTTTTACATCAACCATTTTATCAGAGTACTAAATTTATGTTTAAATTTCTATATGGTTACATATTTTTTTTTTCTTGCTTTTGCCTTTAAAACGGACACAAAAATTTTCAAAAATTTAGTTTAAAATAAAAGGGCTTTGAACATAAGTAATAAATTTGAGCATTTTTGTCTTTTTTTAGAATATTTATTTCAAGAATTTGTGCTTTCTTAAAAAATATTAACGTTGTTTCTTAATATTTATTTTCACATTTGATTAAAAAATGGTACATCTACCTATTAAATTCACATAATTACCTTTATCCTGAAAAATATTGTCAAGCAGTGTTTATTTTTTGTTCAAACATACATTGCAATTATTTCTGAAAATTCGGTTCTCTTATTCTGGGAAATCGAAATAGCTACTATATTTATTCTCAAATAATGCTCAATAGATGGCAGCACCACCTACCAGCAAGAGGCAGTATTACTTAACAATCTGAGACATTTTTTTTTTAATATAAAAATAGTGCTCACCCCACACACAGGGGTGTCAAACTCGAGGCCCACAACGAGCATTTTTGCCGCCCGGCCACTATATTGGCACACAATAATATAGGTATCAGAATTTTTCGCCTGAAATAGGAAAGATAGTTGCAGAGAAGAGATAGCAAGTGTCACGACTAATTTTTTTCTTGTTCTTTTACATATCTTATATAACGTATTATTCGAAATAAACCCGAATTTCTATGAATTTTGATTTTCTTTGCGGTCCACTTTAAATTAAATCTTGTTTATCTGACCCAAGTCAGTCTGAGTTTGATACCCCTGGTATACACGGTAATAAAGTAGCCGTAAGGTGATTTTGTTGTTATTTATCTCCAATATATTAAAATGGAAATTATTTATATCATTTATTTTCTTGTTTAATTGAGTCCAGTACTTTCCATTCTAATTGGTTAGATTAAATCATTGTGAAAAACTATTTTAAAATTAATATTTTCTTCCTTGAAAAGAAAAGAACTTTGAGAAGTTAATTAATTATTATTGTTTTAAAGTTTTCTGAATAGCCCTAAGCAACTAACCTTATTATTTAAAACCACGGTCAAATTTAACAGATTATTTAACAATTATCTTTCTAAAATTATATGCCACAAAACAAATGCGGATTTTGAAGGGCTATTGGTGCAAAGCAGAAGTGTACGTCGTCATACCACGCTATGATCTTTGTTTGAAATTAGTTCGTATTCCATACGGTGGTAAAGTTATTCAATTTGTTTTTATTTGAACTTTTCTTCACACGATTTTGATTTAGCATAGTCTTTTTTTACACGTATTAGCCTGTTTATTTTTACCACAATCGATTGAAATTTTTGCATTGCACTTCTTTCATTTTAAGAGAACCAGGACATCATCCACATTCAAAAAATCGATTTTTCAGTTTAAGTATTAAAAAATAATACATATTTTTTTAATCTAAAAATGTATGACACTTATAAGTTTGTTGAAAAAATAACCTTTAAATATATAAAAAGTAATTGACAAACATGTAAATAAACGTTTACAAATGTTTAGTTTTTGTACTTTTCTCCAAAGCATAATTTTTTGGATTTAGGTAAACCTTTTAAAAAAAACTATAGCTCTATGCGGCTCTAAATTTTTTATATTTCTATACAGGATACCTGTGCATATAATGAGCCTGTTTTTTTAGTCGAAGTAGTGCATAGCTTTTAAAAAAATAATTTTATGCGTAAAAAAAAGGAAAAAATTAAAAATTTCCAAAATTACAAAGTTTTATAACTTTTTTAAAGAAACTGTTTCAATATTTCCCTAAAAAAATAGGTTCATTATATTTTGTGTATTGCTTTATAATGTGCAAAAAATATTTTACAAATATTTAAGAGAACTTTTTAGAATATGTATTCAATTATAAGATCCCAAAATTTATGTCTTAACTTAAATAGAAAAAAAAATTTTTTTTTTAACTGATCAAATTATTTTTGTATTTCTACAGAATGATTGAACTATCTTTATTTTTCATTAGATCACACACAAAAAAGAATCTAAGCTCTTTTGGAAATTTTTAAAGATATATCTTCCAAAACAAAGAGTCTTATTTTTGGTATTTTACTCTTTCGAGAATGTCCTGGTACCCTTAAAAGTTCCTCGATAAATTTTTAAAATTTTTGTCAAATATAACCATTGAAATAATTCATATTTAAGTTCACGCATTCCTCCATCTTTTCTTAATTGTTGGGATTTACCGATTTTTAATTTTAAAACACACAAAAATACTTTTAGCTAAAATATGCATTTTAAGTGTAATGTTAAAAGCAAAAAGTACCTAAATGAGGGCAATCAAACTTTATAAATCAAATTTTTCACACATAAATCTATTCATTTTAGAAAAAATTAATTACTAATAAATTAAATCAGGTGACAGTAACTGATGGTGTTTGTACCAAACTTTATTCTGCATTTTATTATAGCTTAGGGGCCTGCATTTCTTGTAAATTTTATAAATAAAATAAGATCAAATAAAAATTACAAGATTTTAACTCAATTACACCTTTGTATAATTTTTTTTTTGTGTTATAAGACTTCGGAGACATTTTTCCATTTAACATAGAAAAAATGAATTTTATAATGCAAATTTCTCTAGCACAAAATCTTTCGGGTCTTTTTGATCGTGTAAAGGCGTAATACAGATGCAATTATTAAATATAGCTAAAATTATAGCTTATAAATAAATATTAACAAAAATTTATGAATACATAAGATGTACCTAATCTTTAAAAAAAATTCACGTTATTTTGTTTAAGTTAAAAGAACGAACCACACACATATTGAATTTTATGTAATTCAAAAAATAATTTTAGTTTTACATGATTTCGTACACATACTTGTAGAATCAATGACTATAGTCCCACACAGATACAGTAATATTTTATATAAAATATAATAATACGTGGGGAAAAGATGTAGTTAAATAATTGTGATTTCTTCATTTAAAAAAAGAAATCCTAACATTTGAATATATAGACCCCTCTTCAAAGAATTCTTTTTTTTTTTAAGAATCATGATCTGTTGATTAAATTCATTATTTTTAGTCCGCAAACATAAATCAAAATTCACGTTATTGCTTTTACAAAAGTTTACGGACATCCTGTATGTATAGACCAACTGTTTTTCTTATCTAATTAGAAACAGGAAAACCAAGAAAGAATTAATTACTTATCAAATAATTGTGCAAAAAAAGTTCACAAAGAAAAATGTCCGAATCTCCTTCAGTATAATGCTACGGATTGAATATAAGGGGGGGGGGGGGAAGAAACCTAAAAATATATGTATATATAAAAAAAAATTATAGATGAACCACACTTGACATATAATAACAATCATGCTTTTAAAAGTTTGATAGTAATAGGGATAATGTGAGTTATCTAAATCACCCCCAGTTTGGTTGATTCTCTAGATTTATTAGAAAATTCAATCGCAAAGGAATTCCTATCTCATCGAAAGTGGTTTTGACAAGCTAAAATATTGCTTATTTAAGTTACTCGGAAGTATTTACACCTTAAAAAGAAGAAAATTATTTTAGTTTTATAACTCCTCAAAACTTACATAATTACGATGATATAAGATCACCAAATGAAAATTCTTGTTGTTGTTGTTACTTATGCCACCTGATCGACAGAAACATCAGATCAAGGTCGACGAAATTCATCACGGTGAAGTGCTAGATTTTTGCGCCTGTCATT
The DNA here is from genome assembly GCA_019973975.1 of Trichonephila clavata. Taxonomy (NCBI): domain Eukaryota; kingdom Metazoa; phylum Arthropoda; class Arachnida; order Araneae; family Nephilidae; genus Trichonephila; species Trichonephila clavata. The sequence continues at coordinate 16,094 of BMAO01018334.1, read as the reverse complement.
AGCCTTAGCTTTGAGCACCATGCAGGTGACAGTACAATTTTGCTCAGTTGCACCCCAATGTTGAGGGAGTGGTCAGGAGCCTCCCATCTCTCTTTCCCTTCCACCAACCTCACAAGAGGACTTGCGGCTCGACAGCTATTTAGAGCAGTGATCTCTCCAACCTTTTTACTGCCGCGGACCGGTCAACATTTGATAATTTTAGAACGGCCCGTTGAGGGGGGAGGGGGGGTGCATTGATTGTATATTTTAGATTGTTTTAATTTAATAATTTTAATTTAATTCTATTTAAACACAGTCTTTCAGTATAAAATACAATCACACAAGAGATTTTACATGGAATATAAAGAGATTTTCATAAAAGATCGCGCATATCTGAGAGAAATACATTACACTAAATAAAATGAAAATAACTTAATGTTCCTTGTGCGACGTGGTGCTATTTGATCCACGAACCGGTACCGGCCAGCGGGTTGGAGACCACTGATTTAGAGAACCCCCATGCCGCGTAGGCCCTAAACCAGGGGTGGGCAAACTTTTCCAGAGTATGGGCTACTTCTAATTTTTTCAGGGTGTTGCGGTCCACCAGTGTCGTATGTGTAGTGAACTAAAAGAAAGTATACAATACAGCCGGACCTCCATTTGGCGAATTTCTCTATTTCTCGAACTTTTTCCTGGAACCAAGAAATTTTTACGATTTTCTTCGAAAGATAGCCAGCAAATAGCGAAGTGCATTATTTTATTCAACGAAATTTACTCTTATCATTCGATTTTTTTCCTCCGTATTTTTTTAAAATAACGTATTTACTCGAATTTAAGCCGCCCTTTTTACCCGATGTTAATGCTACTGAAAATCGGGCGCGGTTTAGAATCGAAGGGAGAAAAATGTGTTGAATGGGGTATTTAGAGCAATTACTACTTCATACATGTATTTAAGAATTTTAATACTGGCAAAATAACTACCGTAAAATCCGACGAGCACCTATACTTTCAAGCTTCAATTTTTTTATTTTTAGAATTCGCCGTATAATAGGCACCCTCATTTTTACGAAGAAACTAGAAATATGCGTGTGCAACCCTCTTCTGTTTTGAAGTCATTTATTCATTATTCCAAGTGGTAGAAAAAAATAGAATACTTCAAGAGCTAGAAGCCTTTTTTTTCCCTGCTCGGACTGGGCTAAACAGTGGAGGTTTCACGTCAGACTGACCACCTGATCCGAACATTAATTCATGCACCTCAGTGCCCAAGCTCATAACAGCTGAGAGGGGCACAGTAGGCCTTGGCGTTGCGCCACTGAGTTTAGTTTTTAGTTTTATGAGAAACAGGTAATTTCTTTTTGGCTCCGTATTTTTTGTTCCAATAATTTTTAGAATGAAAAGAAAATAGGGTAATTGATACCGAAAAAAATTTCCCTGTGACATATAAATCAGATATTTTACCTTGAGGATTAATAAAAAATAATAGGGAAAAATCCATAAAAAAAAATGTACTTCTAACAATGTTATCAGTATTTTCATAAGCAACCTTTTAAAACATATTCAATTATTATACATACATTTAAAATTCTGAACATAGATTTCGTATTTATATGCAAATTTAAAATAATCTGAATTTAAAATTAATCTTATTCCGACAATCTTAATCATATTCTATTCTCGGAATATAGGGAATAAAATTCATTTTTATAACATCATAAAGTGTCGAAAAGATTTAGAGAAATAAATGAAAGATTTTGAAGAAAAAGAGTCCATTTCCTGCTTTATAGGGATATTTAATTTCTTCCTGGAAAAATATTTTTCTTTCCCATATTTAAAGTCAGAATAAAGAACGCGGTTGGACCGGAGGGGGGCCAAAACCAAGCGATGAGTTACTTTATAGCGAAGATTCCCTTTTATCTACACATTTCGAATTCACAACATGACTTCGCTGCAGTTGAAGGGGGAAAAAACTCCTGATTTAATGTTTGAAACAGCATTTTGGCAACAGTAGATAAGAGACCAAATAAACATAGCTGAAGACAGACGGAAAAATTGCTTCTCGACTTTTATAGCTTCAAGTACCGATAGATAACCGCGGAGACGAAGTCTGGAAGAGAAAAAGTTGTCAGGCACATTTTTTCTTCGGTCTCGATTTTTGCTGCAGTCAAGAGAGTCACCCCTCTTTCTTGGTCTAAAATTCGTACACCAGAGGGGAAAAATGATAGTTTTAGACGAAAATCTATTTTTTTATTAGATAAAATCCACATCCACTGGCTCTTTTAGAGAACCTCACTAAATCCTGACGTAAATAAAAGTTTGAAATTTTGAGATTAAAAAGGGAGAATTGAGTTATTTTTAAAAAATAAACTTTTCTGGTGGTAAGAAGATGTAAAATTTGGATGTGTAATTACGTTTGTGTTTAAAGGTTATAAGAAAAAGAATCTTTATTGTATTAAACAATATTTGTTATAGAAAATAATTCAATAAATTAAGTAAACTTCTTTTATTTCATAGAAATTTTCGAAAATTTATTTGGGTGCAATACCTTGAAGATACAATACATCCCAGGAAATCATTTTCTTAAGCAACCAAATTTTGAATGTGTGATTTTGTGCTGAGGAATTAGACGGTGACTAGAAAAACAAGCTGGAATATGCAAATGTATTGAAATTCTTTTTATTAATTACTAATTTTTATGCTTTTGCAGTGATAACTTCTTCAGGTGCGTTTTGCTGAAGATGAATCTAAATTAAGTTACAGGTTCGGCTGCATTACGCTTAATCGAATTTACTTGGCTTCTCTCTCTCTCTCTCTCTCTCTCAAATGGCAATCATGCTCGCGACGGAGAAGCTCACTTAGTTACGATTTGAAAACGTTTTAGGTTCGTGTTTTTTTTAATTAAAATTCCATGCAAACTTTTCCCCATGAAGTTTTAATTTATTTATTTAAATATTACTGCCATGCAGCCGACTTCCACTCAACTCCAGCGAATGAGCAAAAGAAGAGCGCAAGTGGAAAAAAAGATTGGGGGGAAAAAAGATTATTCTTGTACAGGACATCGAAGATAAAAAGAAACGAAACATGGGATCTATTTTTTGATTCAATAAAAAGAGCGTTTAATTGAGGTTAATTGGAGAGAAAGTTGCCAATATTTTGGTTTATATTAATGATGACAACAAAGAGATTGCGAAAAAATATAAGTATTAATTGTGAAAAAGTACGAACCCTATTAGAGAGTATTAAGAAAAGAGAGATAAGAGAAGAGAGAGCTTAGAGAATTTTAAGAAAAGTAAACGGCTCTCAGGGCATAAGTTTTCCTAGCCTTACATACTATCGGCGTTATATAAGTTATACAACTGTATTTACGTATTATCGCAACGGTATTGACGACAATATACGAAAGAAAGCATATGGTTGCCAATTCAGCGTGTACGACACATGGAAAATCAGTTGCCAATTTGGCGAGTTATCTTGAACGTTGGTATTGTGGCGATAATACTTAAGTACCCAGTGGCGTAACGGAGAATATTAAGCTTCCCACCCTTCAAAGTCAGGCAAAGTCTAAACCGGATCTTACGTACTTGGCATCACTCATTTTTCGGGCCCCCTTACGCCACTGTAAATACCATAGATATTATATAAATATAATCTACGTAAGTAGTTTATATATAAATATTTTTAAATAATTATATTAACTGACATTTAAATCCTATACACTCACATATAAATTTTTTAGAATGCATAATTATTTAAGCATTGCCCTTTACAGAAAAGGGATGAAATAAGCAAATACCCTGATCAACGAGCACGAAAAAGAGTATTTAACTACTTAACGATGCAATCATGCGAAAATGTCGTAAGAAAACGTGTACATCCAAACAAATGAATTCCCTCACCCAGAATAAATAAAAAAATTTCACTTCCGTGGTGTGGTCAAAAGTATACATACAGTTTTTTTTAGAGTAAAAAAGTTAAATATACAGTTCAAGTTTGTAGGGAAAGAAATTATTAAGAAAGTCATTTTATTAGTTTCACTGGATCGATAAAAAAAATTTCTGTGTCATATATATATGTTGTTGTTGTTGTCGTGTATGACAAAGTGCAAAGGTGTATATAACAAAATAAAGATATAGATATGAGTCAAATATTGCCAAAGGCGTGAATCACTGCCGGGGCAACATCCATGGCACGATCCGAGTATACGATGTCCATGCTGTAGTAATTGTCTATTTTAAAAAGGGCACCAACAATGGAAGGACAGTTAAAAAGGTATTTGGGATCCAATTGCTTGCCTGGGCAGTGCCTGCATTCCACATATGATCTGGATCCATCAGGCAGAATCTTCATGCCCTTAAAATGTTTTGTCCTTAGTCTGGTTATTGCTGTTGTAATTTCTCGGCTATAATTTAATTCTGGCAGCGAGAATTTTTTTCGTAGGTTTGAGCAGAGCTTTTGTTTTGCGACTGCGTTGGCATCAAAGACCGTAGTCAAAGAAGTTACAGGTTCAAGGGTTCTGGCTTCATTGGCAAGAAAATCGGCCATCTCGTTCCCTTCGATGTCAACATGGGCTGAGATTCACTGGAGGGTGCATGATTTGCCCAATGCACCAATGGAAAGTAAAAGAGAATTGATTTCTTGGGTGAGTCTCATTTTTCCTTTCATGGTGGCCTCAAGAGCAGATCTACAATCGGAGAGAACAATGATGCCGTCGGAATTAGCGATATCTGTCCATGTAAGGTAAATATCTAGGGCTGTCCTAATTGCTATGAGCTTACACGTGAAGTTGGAAGCAATTTGCCCTGCGGAAACCTTGTGCTTTGGAGTTGTATTATCTGGGTAGTTAAGAAAGACACCTGATCCACCCTTATTGCACTCTGAGTCTGAAGAACTGTCAGTGTAGGCAATTACTAAACGAGGCCTCATAAGACTGATAATTGTGTCCATGCCTTTCCTTTTAATTGTGTCCTTAGATTGCTTTTTCGTGCAAGGCTCAAGAAGGTCTAAAAATATTTTGGCAGAGGGAGGTGGTTTGACTGGAAAACAAGGTTCTTGAATGATGTCAAGGCTTGTGTGATTCAAGTTAATGTTGTTTCTGATGTCTTTATCAAACTGAAGTGTTGAAGATCTATTCAGCCTATTCTTAGCTGTCCAGGAGTGAAAAGTGTTGTTGGAAATATGTTGTTCGCCACAGCTTCTAATTTTGTTTGTAAATTTAATGGTGGCAAGTTTCCTCCTGCCTTTCAATGATGGCAGCCCACACTCACTCTCAGCTGTCACATTATTTGTCGAGGACACAGCTCCGATGATAATTTTGGACGCCCTATACTGAACAGAGTCGATTTTCTCTGTTGAGGTAGAAGCTGATGGAGCCCAAACGGGTGCTGCATATTCGAGGATTGGTCTTATAAGTGCAATGTAGGTGTTTAGGAGTGTCTTTGGTTTAGAATCCCAAGTCGAACCACAAAGTTTTCGTAGAATATTGAGCTTCTTTAAAGCCTTTTGCGATACATTCTGTATATGCTTGGTAAACCTCAGGTCCGCATCTAGCGTTAAGTCAAGGTATTTGGGATGGTAGATTTTTTTCAACAAATGAGTTATTTAACCTTAATTTGGGCAGAAAGGCTGCCCTGTTTCTCCTGTCAGTAGAAAACACACAGTGTTTGGTTTTTTCTGGATTTATCAGTAGTTTGAGCTGCTTAGCCCAGTCTTCAATGTGAGAGAAATTTTCGTTCAGCACATTTTCGGACATTATGATGTCAGTATGAGAGTGCCAAATGGCAATTTAATCTGCATAGTAGGCTATTTTAGCTTCATTAACAATGTGATTATCAACAGTGTTCATATAGAGGAGTGGGCTTAGGACCGATCCCTGCGGAACGCCTGCCCAAGGTCATATATATATATATGCAAAGTATTTAAATCATATTTAAATAATTCATATTAGAGGCAAATATGGAAAGGAAATCCATGAGCTCTGAAACTCTTTCCCTACAAACAGGTACTTAAAAATTTGGTATCAAATTCCCTAAACTAGATAACTTCTAACTAAGTTGTAATGTACATTTGTAAGTAATTCACATGGAATAAAGATCGAAGGAAACTCTGGAACAATAAACAATTATGTTTCGAAAAGATATTTTTAGAGAAAAATAAAGGTTTGTCAGACTTAACAAAATCTTGAAAGAATAGGTTATTTTAACAATACAAAATGCTAGAACTTTATTTAATTTATATGTAGTGAAAATAATTAAAAATATCACAAGTTTAAAATGTTTTTTATGCAACGTAGATTCATTACATAAACTTTTAACTTTAAGCTGTAATGTTAAAACTACAAAAGGGTGAACCACAAAAACTGTAATAAATATAACGAAAAAAATAGAACCAAAAGAAATATAATGTAATAAAATCCAAGAAAAGTACAAGAATTTTTTTTTTAAATTAAATGTTTATTTGATTTTAAATTAAAAAACATCTTGAGACACAACGAATCATTCGATTTACGCGAGTTTTGTAACTTTGAAATTCCCGAAATTTTCCAAAAATTAAATGCTTTTTTTTATAATTGGGATCCCACCCCCTTTTTCTTAGGAGAGAAGCGAAGAATTAAAACAAAAAATATCAAATGAATGGTTGGAAATTTTTTTAATTAAATCATCGATCAGTTTGGGTGTGATTTTAATTACAATACAAAGATAAATAAATACACATGTATTAAATACAGTTTTTAATTCATTTTAATTTCATTTCTCATTTTTTCTATTACTGATCAAAGTACCTGGTTTAATGAAAAAAAATGCTATAAACTTTATGCACCCTTATCCATATTGAAACTTACGACACATTGATTACATTAAAAAACTAGAAAATGTTCTATGAAAATGTTATCAAATACTTTAAGGTTTTCGACTACTTGCGACAAATTTTTTATAAAAAAGGGAGATATTGGGATTTTTTTTTTGTGGTTTCTAGTTTTGTTTTGTAAATATTAAGAAAATATGCTAAAATTAGAAAATAAAAAAGTTATTATTACTAAAATGAGTACAAATGGGTAAAAATTTACAAAAAATATCAAAAATAGTACCAAGCTTTGTACCAAGAGTTTATAAACAAATTTTCATTTTTGAAATGACCTTCAGGATTAGAAATACTTTAATTTTTACAAAAACTAGAGCACTTTATCTTAGTTATTATATGAAATTGCTTAAAATAACATATTATTAACATAATATTAAGTAATTAACGTAATTATTAACATATTATTAAAATAACATTATATTAACATAAGTGATTGTAAATTTTGTAATAAAACAGTGATTGATAAATCTGAAGGTTAAAACACTTTTACTATCATCCAGAACATACACAAAACATTTCACAGTTAATCATTTTCAAAACTTTTTTAGCCGTCTCTGTCCCCATTTGAGTATTTTCAAAACAAAAAAACAAAACAAAAAAAACACATTTCGAGTAAAACGCGTTTTAAAGTATGACACATCTTCCTTAAAGTTATGGCATCTGCTTTTTCTAAAGTACTTGTAATTTTTGGTCTAATTAACGGAAATTAATAAACTTGGTATTTTTATAAAGCTAATAAGATGATCTACGAAATAAAATCATAAGAAAAGTGTCAATTTTTGGCAAATGAATCATTTTAGGGTAGTCGGATATCTTAATTATAACCATAGTATCAAATTCGTAACCATAGTAGAAAACATCAAATGAAATTTATTAATCTCCGTACAAATTTTCTGTCTTTTTTTTTAAAAAAAGAGAAGAATATATTTGCTTATCGAAACATATTAAAAAATTAATTTATCATTACAGAAAGCCAAAGTATAGTAAATGCTATCATTTAATCAGTCCCCTTAACCAGTTTCTTCTCCTTGCGATTGAATATATGTATCGCTATTTAAAGAGTCATCTAATTTTTTTCATTGTTTGCCTACATTGTTTGCAATGGAAAGGCAGGTCCAAGCATTAAGAAGATTCAACACGTTCTAAAAAAAAAGCCGCTAGACCTTTTTTTTTTATTATTATTATTCTTTCTTTCTTTTTTTGGTGTGAGCGTCCTTTCTTCCACCTGTACTATTATTTACCCAAATCTTGCTTTTACATTTCTTTCAAAACAAGCCACGTGACAACAGAACTGACTATTGTGAAGAATCTATGGCACTCTACCACAAATTTAATCCTCCACTTTCTGTCAACATTTTGAGAGGTCCCACTTTGTACAGGGCTCATTTTCTCGGGTACCTCTATTGTTTGAACGTGGTATGGTTCCAACCTAATGTCAATAGTGTCGTCGGCAGCGCTTTGATCTGGTGTATACTCTGTTATCATTCAAAAGTTTCCGAGGGGGAACACTTTGTAAAGCATTTGGCCGTATTATCTTGCAAATGCTAAGGGAGGCCTGCACAAATTACGCGAAAGTATTCGCATATCGCTACTTTGAGGTCTAAAATGTGATTCACTTCGGAGTACAATAAAAATAACAGTGATTAAAATGCATTTAAATTCGAGGCCATAGTTTAATAAGTAAAACAGGAAATTTGTGTAGCTGTGTTTGTCTGTGTCTCTGCTCATTTAAATTATAGTACTTTTTTTTTTTAAATATATAATTTACTAGCTGGTATATCCACATTCTTTGCACGGGTGAATCGAAAAATTAAGCAATACAGATTGTGTGAAGGATAAAGAAGTTTTTAATGAGTTAATTTTACGTAAATTGCAAATTGAACACAAAAAAAAAAGAAAGAAACGAGTCTTACAGTAGTCGCATATGATGTGTAACATCTGACTTGTTATCATGGTAAATATGCAATAGTGACTTTAATCCTGAAAGAAATGAATCGGTTATGACTGGAAATAATTTTCTATCGAACAATTATATCTTTAATGAAAATTTTATTTAATTAACACAAGGAGTTATGCAGTTTTTTTATCAAAAATATTTATTATTGTTTAATTTGGGGAAGAGCGAAGACAATAGATGTATGAAAACTAAAGTATGACGCATATACTTGTGATTTCAAAGTATTTAAAAGTCGTTGAAAAACGGCGTCAATAACAGTACCACTGTTAGTTGTCGAAACATTTCGATTAGTGTTCATTTCGAGCTTGAGTTCTTCTTTCAGAAAAGCTATGAGCGGCTCTGCTTCTGGCAAACTGAAGTTAACGTTAAAATCACCACTCAAAATCATGGGAAGCGAGTGATAGTTTTTTTAAAAAAAGAGCAGAACCACCTTCGGTATACGGTAAAAGTACAAAATGCAGGATATCTGTAATTTTTTATTTAACTGTTTGATTCGGAGAAATGTATGCGACCACCAAAATGACAAGACTTGCTGGTATGTGCGGTAGGCGGGCGTCTTAATTGCTACTACAGTTAGACCCCCAGACGAGGGCAGCGAACAGACACCGTCAAGCGCATCCTTAAAAATTAGAAATATTAGAGAAAATCAAAAATACCCGTTTACTTAATTAGTTTTTTTAATCGAGAAATCTTTTTATCACAATTAAAAATATTATATTGACAGCGACAGGAATTAATCTCTAAGTATGAAAATGATAAGCACTTAAATATTTTTTCAAATAATTCCATATTACTTACTCCTATTTTTTTTTTAAGAATGATGAGCTTTGTCAGAGGCTTAACAAGAAATATAATTGTTAATATATAGTTTACACATATATAAATATATCCTCAGAGATTTCACGCACAACGAGCCCTGAGACTTTGACATTTGAGAGTAAGAATCACAACTTCATTCTGGATGAAGTCTAATAAGACTTGCTGGTATGCGCGGTAGGCGGGCGTCTTAATTGCTAGTAGAGTTGGACCCCGAGACGAGGCTAGCGAAGAGACATTCCAAGGAGCTGAATTGGTAAAATCAAACAGCGCGCGCTTCCCCCGACTTCCTGTTACGCATTTCCGTCCCTTTTCACGAAATCACTCCAACAAATATCCAGCAACCGAAAGTAAAGATGTCACACATCAAAAAGACCTGTTAGCTTATCTCAGGTGAACAGAAAAAAAATAATTTATTAAATTTAAAGTTTGAAAGTTTTATAGTTCATAAAAAGGACTTTTATTTCACATAAATAACGATCCCGTAACTCTCTTGTGAGTCGATTTTTGAAAACATCCTCCTAAGCTAATCTTTGCTTAGCAAAAGTAACACATTGTTACAAATTTTGTGTAATGAACGCTTAAAATAGCGTAAATAGTGTAATATCTGGATGTGTAACACGTTAATATTACTTTCTGTTTGTTTTATTTTACGTTAAAATTGTAATATTCGCAAGCATAACCCCGTTCCTTACATTATAATGCGATTTAATGGAAACATAGCGAAATGTTGGCGACATAGCCAAGTTGGCATCCTTTTTGGCGACTACTTTGGCAGCTTGGCGATTGATTGAACGGTGCCGAAGTTGCTTTGCTGTAACACAACCTGGTGGGGAAGCAGCAGCAAACAGAATAGCACAAAATCCTTCTCCACAAAAAAATGCATATACATGCCAATTTTCATAAGCATCGGTTGAACGGTGTTGGAGTGAAGCGATTTCATGTATACTAACATCCATTTTTATATATGTAGATGAAAAATTATTATAACGATGGAAAACTTCCTCTACATTAAGTAAAAATCGTATACAAAAATTACCGTAACATCCGGAGTATAATACGTCCTATTAACACAAAAAAATAGATCGAAGTTTACGGGTGTGCGTAATACGCCGGGTATAAAAATGAGTGCTTTAGAAATAAAAAATAAGATGAACATAGAAAAAAGTCAAGACTTCTACGTAAATCGGAATACTGTTCATTTAAAATAAATGACATTTCCACACAATGAACTTAAGGAGTTGTAGTTCTAGAAGTATATTATTTTTTTCATAACCTTGGGATAATATCTCCAATAAATTACTTCAAAACATAATAGCATTGCACACGTACATTTCAGTTTACTTCGAAGAAAAAGGGAGAGGGGGTGCTCGTTACACGGCGAATATACCTAAAAGTGAAAAAAATGCAGCTTGAAAGTATGGAAGCGCGTTATACGCCGGATTGTGTGAATTACGAGTTACATCTTACGAGTTGATGTGAATTATCTTAATTTATGAAATCAGGAATCCACCAAATTACTGAAAATAGAGTCAAATTAATTTTGAATTTAATGTCCAGATTATAAAACCATATTTTCTTAATTTTACATTTTTTTATAGAATGTATTAGGATTTAATAATATTGGAATTTATAAATTTTTAGAATAAAAAAACTTGTACTAAAAACAGTCCACTCTCATGCAACGCCGAGTGAGTGTATATTTACGTGGCATTATTAAGCTACATGCGGGCTAATGGCGACGGACCTCGTAAATTTTAACCATCGCCAAGTGACAAGGACGATACTTGAGCTGGCATCTCCCTCTAATAACTTCTACACCACACCAACGAGAGGACGTTTGAGTCTCCATATATTTACTGAGCATCGGTCCCCTCTACAAGACGGGTTTTCAGCGGTATTAGGCTCGAACTCATGACACGCCGACCAGAAGTTCGTGACCTTGACCCCTAGGCTCCCATGGTCACCTTTATAAAATGTGATAGGATTTAATAACATTGGGATTTATATTTTGGTATAATAAAATTTTATTGCAGACTATTCATTCTGACATAACATCGAGTGTTCCGTCTAGTTTTATCACGTAGTTTCTAAATCAGCGCTACTAAATATAGTTAATTTATTAAAATAACAATAATGATGTATTAACTAATAATAATATTTATTTAGACGTGGGCACATTATGTGCTTTTGAGATTTTTTAATTCCTAAAATAAAAATGCTTAAGTTGAGGTTATACATTAAAGTAAGATTGAATTTGATATAAGAAAATGTCTTGTAGTATTAATTTATTAGAAGTTAATCAAGAAAAAAATGATAGTGTATTAATCGATAATAATGTATAGAGAGAGTAAGAGGGAGGGAGAGGAAAGAAGAAAGACACTGGGAAGAAAAAATAAATGAATTCTTCAGTAAAATTACACTATTACTTGAAATATTACCCCTTTTCCGTATTCTTTGCTTTTATAAAGAAGTAAAAACCTTGTTAGATGGCGTAATTTGTTTGGCACTGACCTTGTACGCCTAAGTTTAAGGGTTCGACTCCAGCCTAAATCGGTGAATTTTCATGATGCAAATTATCGACAGCGTTAATGTCGTATGATTAAGCGGCATCCTAAAAATCCCTTGAATGCCTGTTTGGTTAGGGTGCTCTAGGCAAAATTAAATCCTAGTACAGGTTTGCATCGTCAGAGCTCAGGTGCCTTCCGCTAGGGAGGAAAGTGGGCTTTCAAAATTACTTGCGGCGGATTGATATTCCACCAATATTTTGTCACATTAAAAAGTTACCAGCTCCCGGGGAATGTACTAGGTCTACAATGGTAAAATAACAATCCGTAGCACCATTAGAAATTTTTAAAAAATAAAGAAATAAAATTTTAATTCAGTTTTTACAAACAAATCATAGTTACCTTAATTTTTTTAAGAAAATGTACATTCATATTAATCGAATTAATATATTACAGATCATAATCGTCAAGTAATTTAAAAGTCTTTTAAAAAATTTACAGCGTCAGAAGAGATTTTGAACGTTATTAACTTTTATTGTCAACAATTTTTCATAATTATAAAAAAATGCATGGGTTGAATGATAAAATGAAGCCGATTTATGAACAGATACAGATGAACATAGTTAACGTTAATTACTATTGTAATAAACGAGCTGCAAGACATTTATGTAATTATGTATGCTTTGAAAGAGGAAAAATTAACTTTAAAAGCTAGAGACGCAAAACATCTATTATGCTAACCAGAATTGATTGCATTAATGGCTTTTTGGAGACATTTTTGCATTTCGGATAAGAAATGATCGTGATTGTCATATATGTAATTTATTGGTGGTTGAAAAGATAATAAACAATCTTATCAGATATTTTATAGTAAATGCCCTTTCCTCCAATAATTTCCTTTCTTAATATGTAATAAATATTAAACATACATTAATATTTACAATGTTTGTTTTTGTAGAATACTTATAAAGAGTTGACTTGCAAAAGTAAGCAAAAATAATTCAAATAGAGTCATAAGATAACATAGTATAATTAATATTTCTCACAATTTCACTTCTTTTCACGCATATCCTTTGATTTATCGAAAATTGTATTTTTTTCTGTAGTGAGTGAAAATCAGTTGAAAAATGCTCGCTCATCTATTGCACAGGATATAATGACTGTTTTAATCTTTAAAATCTTATCTACGTGTATGTAAACAAAAAATTATTATAAGAATAAGGTGTAAGTATCAACTAGCATGCGTAATAAGCATTCTAATTCCACTAAATGATTTTCGCCCTTTTAAATAAATTTTTTTTAAAAATATTAGTTTAATTTGCAATGATTCAGAAAAATAATTCAAACACTACTTAGAAAAACCTTTTAAACTATCGAAAATTTAGTTTTTTTAGTTATCGAATAGTTTTTTTTTAATGTGTAGTAATCTATACCACACACACATGAAATGTCATGGTATAGCAATATGAGGCTATCTAGATGTGAGTAGTATCGCATAAGAAATGAATAAATGAGCAATACATCGCCAAAACTTTTATTTATACTCAAGTGATTCATGTGAAAAGTTTTATGACATGATTATGGTTGCTCAACAAGAATTAACGGATTTTGAAAGCATATTGTTGGTAGTTGGATGTTCAAGCATGAGAAAGAAGTTATTAGGAAGTTCAACATTCTTCCATCCACAGAGTTTCAAAATGTTTCAAGAATATATAATTTCTGAGATTAACTCCCAGCACATTTACATTGCGGAGGTCGATTGCTTCTGTTTGACCGAAAACAGCAATATTTGTAAAGAGAAAACATTGCTGATAAGCAACACCGTGTCAAGTAACACTAACAATAAATGTGAGATGTACGACAGACGTGTCTGTGAGGACAATAGTTCCGAATTTCGTTGATGATGATATGCAAGGATTGGAATCTAGATAACTGGAAAACCGTTGGTGTATCAGATTAGTCACTATTTCATAGGAAAGAATTGATGGCAGAGTTTGAATATGGCTTAAACTCCATGAGAACATGAACGAAGTTGTAAGCCACTTGCAATCATTTATGGACCCAAGCAGTGGCAGGGGAAGGGGTCCAGGGTCGAAAGTCCTCCATTCTCGTATCTCAGAGAATATGCATTGAGTCAGGGGTTGCCAACCGGTAGTCCGTGAAGACTTTTTGATGGTCCGCAGAAAAATTGGGACATTACTTATGTTTTTTATGAACATTTAGTTTCAAACATGAATAGTAACAAAACGTGTTATAAAATTTGGGTTATACATTTTTTAAAGAAAATTAATTATTATTTATAGTGATACTTTTTCTGAATTTGTAATGTGGGACTATTCCTACTTCCCTCATGCCCTCCTTGTCTTTTCTCGGACCCGGCTAGACGTGTGGGGAGAAATGAATAATCAGTCGACATGATTCACTCTAACTATTTTATTGTCACAAAATATCAAGCAAGCACAATAATAACCCAATTAAGATTGTTGATCAATACTAAGAGCGTGAAGGTGAGACCAATTAGCCCGGGAATAATATTTACGGACCCTCAACTAATTTCTACGATAACTTATACAAACTCAATTTCAACTCTGCCGCACACAGACAAGTTATTCTTTAATTTCTATTTAAAGAGTGCTCACAATACCTGTACTCTTGTGAAGTGGAGGTCCTACTGTTGAGGACTTGAACACTGATACTTGAACGATCAAATCCAATCCGATTGATCCTCACTGGGAAATCTTCAATTAACTCTTAAATAAACTTAGATCCACACAGCAATAACTCACGATCCTCCATTCACTAACTCTCAAAACTCACGAATACAGAATTTATATAATAAACTTAATTTGCATAATCACGTTATTTACATTCGGTCAAAGTTGGTTGAATAAAATATTTCTCTAAAAGAGTCCCCAAGTAAGAGTCGCGTATAGATCCGTTACAAGTTTAGCGAGTTTTTATCCTATTTTTGCAAGTATTTTTAGCGACATTTGAAAGTGAGATTTGGCAAAAATGGTAAATTAGTAGGAAAACACTTCGGTTAGTTAATATTGCTTTGCGTTGCCGGTTTGTTCTTGCTTTTCACGAAGCTTCTTTTCAGTGATATAAAAATGTAAATAGAGACGTAAATAAGAGACAATATAGTTATAGTGGTCCACTAATATGATTATATTGATGGTCTACCAAATATAAAATCATATATTTAGCCCACGAAGTTTTAAAAGTAGGTGACAACTTCTTTAACGTGCCAAATGTCATGGGTACTTTCTATTATTGAGTGGCACCCCTATAAGTCTCATACGATGCGTCTTTGTACTAATCGAAGTAATCGGGCATTACGCTACCCGAAGTAGGGAATAAGGCCTGATTTATATATTCTCGGCTCCTTCTTGGCACCTGTGATCAAGAATTGCGGAATTCCTTTAACAATTTCTGAAATGGAATACCCTATGTGTCTCGCTCTAATTAACATTACGCGTTCAATGTCTGTTAATTTCTTTTGTGTAACCCATAGATTCCTAACCTTTTTTGAACTGGCGCCCCCTTTTCTAGTGAATATTTTGATACCAACCCCTCTCACTCTAGAGAAATAAGAGTGTACATAACATAAGAGTGTACATACATTGTGCAAACAAGAGTTCAATTTTTAAAAAATATTCTATTACTAATAGAATATTTTTTTTAATTTAATTTTTTTCTAAAGCCCTAATTTTTTTACTTGTGAATCTGAAATAAATAGTGCCATAAATATATTTAAATGTGTAATATTATATATTTTAGTCAAAGATAGGATATTGTTGGAATTGAAACGCGTACTACTGAATTTCTTCATTTAAAAGAGTGGAATAAAAGTTTTAGCTTACCTGTTATAAAGACAGGTTGGGGTTTTGATGTGATACGAAGTAATTCATAATAAACTATTGTTTTCAAAATAAATATAAATTGACAGTTTAAGCCTTTGAAGGATCATACGTTAATTC